>JARJDW010006847.1:0-40414 GCA_030264715.1 Adinopsis sp. GC000173 | reverse complement strand
CGCGCAGCGCCAAGTTGATCCATTAAACTGAAATCACCATTTCTAAATAGACCAAAAAACTTTTTAACTGTTCTTAGAGATCCGAATTAATGTCTTTATTATTTTTTATAACGGTACCAACACTCACACCTTTTTTAAATTCGTATAATATGATATGTCGCAGATTCAACTTAACATCTTCCATTTTGAATACTAACCCTGCACACAATTTAATTTAAGTTAACCTTTTATTAAGCTTATGTTGACTCATTAGTCCTGTAGTTCACTGTCAGTAAATAATATGATCATAAAATTGATAACAGCACAGTCAAAAAGGAATGTTTCTGGCAACGCGCAAATCGGACACGAACTTATGGAATCACTTAATACTATCAGAGAATATATATACTATATTGTAGTATATCAAGCTAGATTTAATAACATTTAGGTTACAACCGTCATTGACTCAAGAACGTTTTACATGGTAAAACAATAGTCAGCAGCAAAATAAATAAATAAAATGCTTATGAATGAGCAAATAAATTTAGCTAACGCGTATTTATTACAGCCTTTCATACAATACGCATAGAATTAGCTAAAATGTACATAAAAAACCCATAATTCAGTTACCTGCTTTAATAGTATTTAAATAAAATTTTTGTATGTAATGTTTCAGTATCCTGGTGAAGATCGAAATATCGATATTGATATTATGATAATATATTCATTGTGAATCAACCAAGTGTTTTATTCATTAATAATTTTTTGTTAAATTGTTGAAACTAATCATATTTTACGCAAATACTTGCATCATTTTTCACCGATCTCTGCGAACTGATAAAGGCAATACCATTCTTGACATATACGCAAAATGCAAATTAAGATTATTGTTGATCTACATAATAAACTCTATGAGTGTGTACAAAAGCAAGATAGTTATATCAAATGCTATGAAGGCAATGGAAAACATATTCAACACTTTATAAAAGAAGCCAACATGATGTTGAGCTTAAATCCAAAGCCCGAAACGTTGGTGTCTTTTATAAATTGAGAAATTTTATTTGATCCATCCGTTGACTTCATACCTTTTTATATATTGTAATTACCTATTGACAATTTATTAGTAAATTCATGCTTTTAGCAATTTGATTTTATCAATCTGATCCACTGTGCTTTCTATATGTTGTATCGCTGCTGAGTTTCGCAAAAGACGGTGAAGATTTCCCTACACAAGTACGTTATTACGTTTTATTTATTAATATTATTAACTATATATTTATTAGAATGACAAATTGCGATCAGTTATCTTTCATTCTGTGCCTTGGGATGGCAATTTAGACACAACAAAAAGTATATTGATGCTACACATGCGCTGCCTTCATCCTGAAGGTTTGAAAATTGGGAAATTTGCCAATTCATCTTTAGTATTTTCAATTAAAGTAAAAAATTCAGTAATTTATCGATGTATATATAAAATTTACTGATATTTAAAATTTTTAAAAGTATCTATTCGTACATTTCTTGTTTGTTATGTTTTTTGCATGCAATTAGTGAAAAAGAAATTGTACATACAAGTTAATTTTGTAATTATTTAGCACTAAAATGTTATGGTTAATTAAATATAAGCGTTTTCTTTTTGTTTATCAACATGATTGTTTTTTAGAAAACTTTTAAGATCAACAATTTCTTTAAAATGGTAGTTTAGAAGTCAATATTTCTCAAAAACTTTCTGTGTAATAACATTGGAGAGTGTTTTTGTGTTATATTTTTACGCATAACAATAATAATATATTTTTTTAAATTTTATATCAATACTGTTTTACTGGAACCGATAATTTTACATTTGAATTATCAAATTCAAAAAAGAAGTGAATTAAACTTATGCAACTTTTTATACACCATTGATGTTTAATAAATAGTCCATTCTAGCATGACAACATAACCTAATTTAAGTTCAACTCGAGATTTACCGAAAATGTCTCTAATTTCGCAAAATCTTCGCATATTGTTAAGGAAACCGATTTTCAACAGTTTATATACACCAAAAGTAAGTATAAAACATAATACGAATAATCAATCGATGTTCATTTAATGTAACAATTATAGATTACCCCTAATGGGCATGCCAATTATCATCAAACTTCTTACAAACTTATCACCGATCTTCAAGAAAGGAAAGTGAATTTTGAAGTTTCAAAGAACCCCGATGAATGGAAATATGTGGAACGTGTATTACCATCCGTTGTAGTTCCAAATGTACAAGAAAAGAAGACGTATTTAACTAATTGGCGACCACAGTCGAAAGAATGTTTAAAATATCCCTATTTCATACAACGCACGAAAAATCATATGTTGCCTGTTTTCATGAAAGTTACCTATCGTGGAATGCGACGCCTCACGTTTATCAGATACATTCAAGGTGATATATGGAAATTGGAGAGTGAAATCAAAGAATTTCTACAAAAAGATAACTCATTTCCCATTGAGACGCGTGTTAACGAATTTACAGGAATCATTTGCGTGCATGGTGACCATGTAAACGCAATTAAGTATTGGTTACAACAAAAGAACTTTTAATATAGTATGTATATTTAGTTTTGTAATATAATAAATATGAGATTTCAGATTTCAATTAATCACCATTTAAACTAGTTGACGCCATGTCCTTGCACATGTTTGATTCAGACATATCGTTCGCTAGAGCAGTTAGGATATCCAGAATTAAAGCTTTGCTTAATTGTTTCAATTTAGGTAGCTTAGCGACCTTCGTAAAGTAGTGAACAATTATTCCCAGTGCGTATTTCTTCATATCAGTGGCTTGCATTCTATCAGCCGCTTCTAGGATTTGAATGACATTCTCGAAAGTAACATTCATTTCTAAGTTTTGTTTGCAGAAAGCTTGTAAGCGATTATTGGTAAAGCCGTAAAAATACGGCGCTGAAAATAAATATAAGGAATCCTCCGGTGGCATATTCACATCACCGTAATAGATGTAACGAAGCAAGGAATAAAATGATTCCAACGATGGCGTCATTTCACCAATTTGTATCTAAAAGCATACAGATTAATTGTTTTAGTGTAGGTAAAGTAAAGAAACAATTCTTGATTAGCTATTAATTGAAATAACTCCAATTTTTATATAATATACCTCTGATTTATAAAGTACATACTTGAGATAGCTAAAGATCAATTTATACTGGGACCCACGTAGAATAAATGATTATGTTAGGACCCAAATTATTATGCACCTAATGAGATAGTTGTCGAATAGTGTCTAGAAACAGTTGCATAAAAAATATCGCAATATCGCTCTTAAACTAGTGACAATTGAAGTGTTACATAACAGTCTCATTGTTTATTGCTTTTAAGGTCTTTTTACTATGCAAATAGGAAGTGTCCCGCTTTCAAATTCTGATTTGTGAAGTACGCGAAATACCTAAGGCTGCATTTATGAGATCCGCGTAAAATAAAAGCCCCAATTTAAGTTAGGATGCAAATTAACTAATAAGAAAGTTGCAGAATAGTGTAGAGTTGTATACGAAATATTGCGGTACCGTCCTTAAACTTGTGGCAATTCAAGTGCTCCATACCAATCTCATTGTTTATTACTTTTAAGGTCTTTTTATAATGCACATAAGTAATATCCCACATTTAAACTCCACTTATCTACTCATTTTAAATATAAAACATGAAGGTAAACCAAGAATTGTGTTACTACTAAATATTTATAAGTAAATCGTCTTATATTTTAATACTTACTCGAACGGTACCATCAGTCGGCATAAACGATCTGAACATCGCCTCGAAATACCCACATCGTGCTGCTAAAACAGTCTTGTGCGCTGGAATTACAGCACCGTCCAATAACAAATCAATATCACAAAATTCAAGTCCAGTCGTTCGTAGGAACATTGCCATATCCTGTTCCAGCGATGAGCCAACAATATCAAAGCTCTGCTCGTATTGTACTTTAGGTTGCGGTTGCTGCTTCCTTCGAATAATTTCCACCATCAAGGTACGATCCAACTCCTCAAATTCTTTCGACATAACAATTTGATTATAATTCGTATCTTTCACGATGAATCGGAGGCAGAATTCTTTAATGAATTTTAATTCCAAAGCATCTGCGTTGTGCAATGCAACCAAGACATTTTTAAGACAAATTGTTGCGTTTAAATACTGAACGCATAAATGCTCCAATCGAGCCATTTCGAATTTAACAGCCAAGCGATATACGTCAATCATGAGGAGGACAATTCTATTACTGAAAGGATCTTCGTCATCTTTAGCTCCATTTGTGGGATCTATGCAATCCATGTAGACGTAATTCAATACCATTTCGAATGCCTCCGGTTTTGAGTCAAGTAGCTTTACTTCCAGTAAAGGAATATCTGTAAATGGCACTTTTGTTGTACCAAACAGCTCCTCCAAATGTTTATCTCTGGCTTCTTTTGCTTGCTTTATCTTCTTGCGTAAATAAACTGATCGAGCTGCTACTATCGCCAAGTGTGTCAATATTTTCACCTCCTCACAACCAACAATGAATTGCACATCACAAAATTGTCGCGATTCTAATATTTTCCCAAAGTCATCATGAAGGGTACATTTCGGGTAGCTGGAAAATTGAAATCGATACATTTCACCGCTGCGTACGTTATTGTCAACCGTTCCGCCAAATATAAACATTGCATCGCCTACAACAGCAGCAGCATGGAATAATCTTCCCGATGGTAAAATCGATTCCGGTGCAAGGTGCGTGACAGACCATGTTTGCGTATCCAAATCGAAGCAGTGTAAATCGTTCGATAGCGTCGAGTCGGCTGCGCCTCCGAAAACGTACAAATGACGATCGAAGGCGACCATTGTGTGACCGTAACGACGTGCTGGAGGTGGTGGTGCCCATCTCAATATATGCTCGGTTGAAATTCTAGTCCAACTAAAGCATATACATTATTACAGGAGTCATTTAACATGATATAATTAGTAATCTTACGTTTTATCACGAAAGCTAAATTGGAATAGTGTATTTGTGATTTTAGCTCCGCTTTGGCCACTGAATACAAACATACATTCCCTTGCAACCGCTACAGGAAAGTTACAGCATGTCGGTGGACATTCGCCTTTCTGATCGACTTCCTCCCAATTTCTATTATCACCCTGCAATAAACAGAAAACCATAATATCTCATAATTCATACACAACGTGTAGTGTTGCAACATACAACTAACGATATTGTCCACATATCGTTCAGCCGCGCATTTCCGTCATAGCCAGCAAAAATCCATAATTTGTTATCGAACACAGCAGCACCATGCGCTGAACGAGCTACTGGCGGCTTTCCATTAAATTTCCACTCGACCCATTGTCCCGAATTGAATTTGTACTCGAACAAATCATTTTTATTGGTGAGATTTGAGTTTGAGTGTATGTCGCCGGTGTATCCGCCGAATACGTACATCGATGCATTGTGCACGACTGCGGAATGATGGTATCGTGGTGCTGGCGGGCATCCAGTGGCGAATGCCCGTCCCCATGACATCTCTTTAACATCAAACCGTAGCAAATCGTTAAGCATACACTTCCCATTATCGCCCCCAAACACGTAGATGGCTTCTTTGTATGCAATCACAGTGTGTTTGCTTCGTCTGAAATAATAAATCGTCAACGGTTATTTAATATTTATGTTTTAGTAATAGAAACCTTGCACCAACAAATTCATCGCACTCGGGCATACGTTTCCATCGATGTACGGTTTCGAACGGCCCTAATTCCAGCGATAAGGCATTGTCGAAGGCTGTACAAGCAGCGTCAGCCGATGTTATTGCACTCATTTTTATTGTTTACATGTACATACTAGAGAGTTTTTATGAATGAATCTTCCATTCAGTAAACTCAAGAACCCAGAGAACGATGGGAAATTTTATAATTAGAAGTTGTCACACAATGCTTGGTTGACAAAAGTGTTGCATAAGCTCAAAGTAGTATATNGTAGTATATAAATTCTAACCAAAAAAATTAATTTAAATCCAATTTCTGGTTATAATTAAGTTAGATTGCAAACGAGCCGTAATATGTTACATAATCCAGCTAACAAAGAAAATAAATATGTGCATGTAAATATCACATGCTTCAAATAACTTTCGAATCGCTTATATCATTATTGTTTTTACTATAAAAATCGATGGAATAAATTACATATAATTAAAACTATTTAGCATATCAATGTATTAACTCATTGAATCATTGGAATATTATTGATTAAACTTTTATAAAAGATTTGTGAAGCTTTCATTTCATTTCGATTGATTAGAACGCATGCGCTAATCTAACATTGCCAACAGAAAAGAATCAAATACCCTGTAATATATTTGAATCAGTAGTTGAAAGTTACCCGATTTAGAAGCAATTTTATGCAATCGAATGCTTTTATTTAGATTTTTAGCTATACTAGTTGTTTATCAGTCATCCAGGTAGCGATATCATTGCGTAAGAATCGAAAATAACGAATTAGAAAGGCGTCTGCCATGTTGACACCAAGTATTGATGGATCCCTATAAAATGGTTTTCGCGGCCCACCACTACCAAAGCTGGCTGTGTGTATGCGTTCAAGTATATCTGCAATGCAGGCGTGCCTATTTAATACCAGTTTGTAGTGTGTGTGGCTGCGAGATTTCTATACAATATTCTATAATTACTAAACAGGTCTGTTCATATAAGAGCACAAATAATGCAGACATGACCCTTTTTCCCCCCGCCAAAAAAAACCTATTCGATCTGATTGTTTATTGATATCTCCGGCAGATTAGTCCTGAATAAAATTTCTCTAACTAGAATAAATAAAGCGTCATGCATTTGCTCATTTTAAAATAACATATAACTATATTAAGGTGACCTTCGCTCGTACTCGATATTTTCGAGTATTCTAACAAAATTTCGACTGCATACGAAAAAACTATAACCTAAATCAAAACAAACACTCTGCATTACTTAACCTAACACAAAATATGTTTGTCTTTAAATCTAGTTAAAATACGTAGCGTTAACTGCCGAATAGTCTAACCTAAACATACAAATTATATAAACATGTGTGTTGCAACTAAAATAACGTTATATTTTTATAGTTATCAATTATTTACGTTGTAGATAAGATGATGGACACAGACAGCGATTCATCGGATGAACCATCCAGTTCCGATTGCTCTACAGATTCCTCTGATGACGATAAATTAGAGACGGTACAATTGAATGGATCGAGGATACAAATACCACAGGGACTATGTGAAAAGAAGGAGATATTTGATCAATTTTTCTCATCGAATACATGGAATATGCTAAGCGATTCCGATCGACAACATTTACGTAAATTTTTGCCCACATTCGATGAAGACAATGATCGTGAACAAAACGTTACGCTACAAAGATTATTCAACGGTGATGTGTTTAAGTTTATTAGTCCATTGGAGAATTTTTACGAACACTTAAAGGCGGGCCACTACCGGCCGGATATAGCTAAAATGAGGTATGTAATTTTACATTTTAATTAAATTAAATTAATTGATTGGTTGGTTGTAGGTATTTGATTAGAAAAGCAGAACGAAAAGAAAGCATATGGAGGCATAGGAAGTTTAAGGAACGCTTAGAAGCTGAATTAATAGAATCTCGTCGAAATCTACTAGGGCAAATAAGTTCACTACCTCCGGGCATTGAGCCTCGATTAGCTCGTACTCGAATATCCTCAAATATCAATCCAATATCATCTCGAACAAAGCGTAGATATTTCCACATCCTATCCACAATTCGTGCTAAAGTCGAGGAAAACGGTTACTCATCCGATGATAGTTATCCAGAGGGTCCACCAGTATCAATTACGCGGAAGGAGAAGCGTCACATTGCGAGTATTAGGAATTCGTATACATTGAACGGTGATAAACTATTTGTATCAACGATGGCAAATAAATCCACCGGCCTTGACTTAGAAAGGCATGTTTTACCAAATAACAATCCGTTTGCTACCAGCGAGAGCGCTTACAAGAGCTTATTGGGCGAACACAAAAAACGTAAATTGGAATTCGGCGACGAACAAGAAATGGATACAAATGGTGTGACACTAACAGACATTATTCACCGAACGAAACTAAATTACAGTAAGAAGCTAAACAAACCGGAGGTGAAGATATCGCGCAAGAAATTGAAGAAGGAACCGCTGCCGACCTACTCGCCTGAAATTAATTACTCTTCAGACTCGGATTCGGACTCCCTGATCGATCCAGTATTACCAATCAAGCCGAAAATCAAAAAGCAAGTGAAGATCGCATCGCCGAAGGTGCTGTCGCCAGTGAAAACAGAAATTCTGGAACCGATTAAACAGCAGGAACCAGTCAAGACGAACTATCTAACTCCGGCCAGAATCTCTGATCTAGATGGAATTGATATGATGAATTTACCGATTGATCTGGAGGACCCCATTGACATTCTCGATATTAACTGTAAGGCGGAGCTGATGCAGGACACCCATTCGAACTTCCTAGCGTTGATACGTGATATTATCTGTTCGACGAACGAACATCGTATGGATATGAATTTGCTCGAGCGGCGTTTGAAATCGTGGCAGGAGAATCCAATAACGGCGCTGAACGATTGGTATTGCATGGCTGATAATTGGACCACACAACTACAATCGGCCATCAATTTCTTGAGCGGTAATTTTCCCGAACAGCCTGAGGACTTCGTGCCGTACATTGAGTATAAACCGTCGGTGAATGCGTATCAATGGATTGGAGCTACACGTGACTCGGACGCGCATTTAACACCGCTTTTTCAATATTGGTTGGATCACAAGAATGAAATAAAACCGGTAGTTCCTGTTAAAGAAAAGGAGGAAATTGAATTGGATATTTCTGATAGATCGCAAACACCGCCGCCTCCTCGTTGTCCTACCACATGGACGGTGCGAAAAGCAGAGCCGGATGAGATAAAAGCATTTAGGGAGCAAGAACGTAAGCGGTATGATAACCCTCATAAAGCGTTTACGTATAGATTGAACGGGTATGAGAGTGTTGTGGGTCCATTGAAAGGCATTTATAGTCCATCGGTAGTCGGCACAACGAAAGCACGTGGCCACACCATGCTAAGCGCCGACCGACCAAATTTTGTTACAATTTTATCACTAGTTCGCGATGCTACCGCTAGACTACCAAACGGTGAAGGCACTCGAGCCGAAATCTGTGAATTACTAAAGTGCTCGCAGTATATATCCAACACCGCACCGGATAATATTCTACAATCCGTGGTGAGTGGTGCGCTAGATCGTATGCACACCCAATTCGATCCTTGCGTTAAATATGATGCGAAACGGAAGATATGGATTTATTTACATCGAAATCGTAGTGAAGAGGATTTCGAAAGGATACACCAGCAATATCAGGGCATGAATAAGAATATGAAGAAGCCGACCAAGCCTAAAACACCTACAAAACCGAAACCAAAAACGGAAAAGGTTATTAAAAACAATGCAAAGGTGGAAGGCAATGAGAAGATTATTGAAATTAAAACGCAGCCATCGCTTTTATTGCCGCAGAAATCACCCAGTTCCAGTCCGATATTAACAAGTAAGCTGGAGGCAATTGATGAACCTCAAAAGCGGTTAAAACGCGTCGTCTCTCAAGAGGAAAAGGAAATCAATGAAGCGTTACAGGCAATTGTGCAAACAACGCCAGCTAAGCAGAAAGTTGGTAAAAGCCTAGTGAAAATCATCACATCAAATCAAGGCAAATCGCTAATAGTACCATCCAACAGCAACACGCTAATCAAACCAGTGAATGCGAAAGTGACACAAACATCAACCGTCACACAACAATTCATCCAGTCGCTAACGCAACAGAACAAAATCAATCCGCAACAATTGATACGCGTTGAGATACCCGATAATAAGGACGTGAAAAAATCGAACGTATCGATACAGCATCAAATCCTGCAGAGCATCTCACCGCAACAACTGCAAAATATTAAGAATGTTACGCTGCTGCGAAACGTGCGCCATGCGAATTCCACAAACACTCAACCGCAGATTGTCTTAGCGCAAGCGGATGATTCCACAACGATACAATCGCCGACGCTATGCGCTACGGAAAGTAAAGCGGATGGGAACGAAGTTCCACAGCAAACGATTCGCGTACAACAATCTGCGATTAATCTACAGCAACAGCAACAGATTTTGCAGACAATTCGGCAGAAGGGTTTGACCAATCTCACAGGGCAGCAACAAGTTTTGATAAGACATAAAACGCCTGTGCTGCAAAAGACTATACAAACTGCAGGCACATCCTTATTGGGACAAACACGTATTATTACCGGTATGTTAATAGTTTTTTTTATTTAAAAGCATTCTTTCTTATTGACAAGTTTTTTACATCTACTTTGTGTTATAGTTTATTTATTTTCTTTTACAGGATGTTCATAAATAGAATGTTCATGTTACTATACAAACATACTAATTTTATAACCATACTCTTATTATGGAAAAGCATTCCTTTCTTATTCACTATCCACCATTTATTTGAAATATGCCCACAAAACTAAATCTTTCTAATTATTACGGCATGATTATTCGATGCTTGCTTGCAATGCAAAATGTTTGTGTATGGTTTAATGTTGTAGATACAGCTACCACCAAGCCTGTAATGACAACCGGCCAAGCTCCACTAGTTGCTAAAGTATTAACGAATGCAGCTGGACAAGTTATATCGGTGGAAAGTCTATTAGCACACCAAAAACAACATGGTGGTCTGCCACAAGGTATGTATCACCCAAAAAACGTAATTTATTATGAATTGGCTAAAATCACACTTCACAATATTAGATGAATATGAATTAAATCTAAGTAGACGAAACTGTGTTTTACAAAAACTGACAAAAAACATTGTTTTTTAATTGAGGCGTTTATTTTGAAAGTGGCCTAAATCCATTTTCGGTTTTTTGTAATTCGTTCTCTACAATTACTAATGTATTTAATAATGCAATCGTAGAACATATTACTTTTATTTTTTTATTTTTATTATTTTTTATTTTATTAACCATAATAGCTTCAATATCACAATTTAAACTTAAGTGGATTTAGGACACATTCAAAATATATTGCTCATTTATATTATTCCTTTGAATGATTTGTTTAACAAAGTTCTTTAGTTTTTACTGGAGATTTGCCATTTGCCTCCACAAAAATTCCTGTCGATAGGGTTTTTATATACAGTAATGCTTCCTTTAACGTTGGGAATACGTTCCTCGAAAACGTTACCCGAATCAACGTTAACGTAGAAGGAAATAGGATAGGAACTATTGCCGCCATTGAATTTTAAAATGTTTACAAATGCATTATTCTTGACGTCTTACTGGATTACTAAACCCATTTATTAATCATATTAAATAATATCTCTTCTCTGCTTTCAAAAACACGTTCTGCAGCTGTCTCCATCTCTTATTTCAAAAAAGGAAATTTAGGTAACAACTTGCAATTTTTTTTGTTATTTGATGGGAATCAAATGAAAAAAAAAACAGCCAGATAACTTTAAGAGAAGTATTACTGTATCCTGATTTGAGACTACTTCAAAAAATCATTAATAAAAGTACTAATAAGTACCTTTATTGTTTCTATTATTCGCTTTAAACTTTTTGACAAAATTCTATAAAAACTGTGCGATAAAATTTCATAGCATTAGACGATCTAGA
Organism: Adinopsis sp. GC000173; assembly: GCA_030264715.1. Classification (NCBI taxonomy): domain Eukaryota; kingdom Metazoa; phylum Arthropoda; class Insecta; order Coleoptera; family Staphylinidae; genus Adinopsis; species Adinopsis sp. GC000173. The sequence goes on along the minus strand of JARJDW010006847.1, from coordinate 28,711 downwards.
CCACTGGAGGGCAACCGTTTTGATATTGAACTTAAATTTACTTCCGGGTTAAGATTTAATTAAACATTGCACAACTTTGGGATATTTTGATAAGAAAACGCGCTATGAAAATTTAAAAAGTTGTTAGAAAAATGCCAGATTTGCAAGTTTTTGTAAGACTTTTGTATTTTTTATGTAATTTATCTTTTATAAATATCTTTTTCAAAATGTTGATAGATAATCCATAAATTTGAGCAATTTTAATAAGGAGCAGGCAGAGAATGATTGAAAAGGGTAAAAATTTGTAGGATTAATACATAGTAGTTTTATTTTAAGAGTCGCAATTAGCCCGCCGGCAAGAAATTGTCCACTGTTGATCTAGACAATGTAAAAAATCAGCTTATTTTTAATATTAATTGAAGTTGGTGTCATAACATATTCACAAATATTAATTGCGTGTTTTTATAGGAGCAACATTGCGTGTCTCCGGTGTGAAAGGAGGTGCGAATATCATTCAACTGGCATCGGCCCAAAACAAGGTGGCTGTCGGCTCGCAAAATAACTTCATCACGCTGTCATCGAACCAACCGAAGCTGGTGCTATCGTCGACGCCAACCACAACCGTTACAACGACCGTGGCAGCAGGAAAGACTATAAGCAAAACCATGACAAAAGCGCAACCACTCGCCAAATTCCCGCAGAAGATCTCCCAGCAGCTGATTAATGCGAAATTTGTTACGCAAAATGTGGACGCGCAAAAACTAGTGCAACAAAAAGTGATAATTGGACAAAATCAATTAAAATTAGCTAATAAGACGATTCAATCAAATAAAAATGCAGCAAATGCAAACTCTATACGTATGGTGAATGCAGCGAATATTAATTTAGCACATTTAAGCGGTAAACCAGTATTATTAGCGAATAAAGGTAGTAATTTGCAGAACATACAAGGGCAGAATGTGATCATTCAAACGCAAGCGAATCCAAGCACCACCGGTTTAATAACGATAAACACGAGTAAGAGTAATGCAATCCAACAGAACGCTAATATCAATGTTATCGGACAGAGTGGGCAGGTCGTCTTAGCGCCGCAAATAAAAATGCAACCGCAGGTGTTACTCAGTTCGAACGTGAAGAATTCAAATGTAATACAAAACCAAAGTGTTTCGTCTAATCAGATACTCGTCGGTAGTCATCCGGTGCGATTACAAACTAGTACGTCAAATACTCAACGTGTTGTGTTAGCTAGCCAAGGGCAGGGAGGACAAATAGTTGCTCAACAAATTTTATTACCCGCCGGATTTCAGGGAACAACGATTAACATTAAATCACTGCAAGGCGTTAAAGTTATACCAATTGCTCAACAAAACAAAGGTTATTATAAATAGGTAGTGGAATCGATTATAAGCGATAAAAAATTGCTACTCTGTGTAGTTTTCGTGACGCTAATTTAGAAGCGGATGTGAAGTATATGTTTGGCTTCTATTTCCTATCTTATGCGATCTATAGCAATATGACGTTTATAATGATTCACTATATGCTTACAAACAGTGCGTTTTATTTGAGTGTATACATAGGAAATTATAGTCTATACAATTTACTATTTTTAGTATATCTTAGACGTCAAGTATCGAGCATGAAAGTTCTGTTAGGTGTGCTCGGTCTTACAGCAGCGCAATAAACTTAGGGCCGTCCAAAGATGTCTTAAAACTGGGCACATCTTTACTACCTACCAGAAATTCCTTGTTCGATGTTTGATGCTTTACTAAATTGCTCAGCCGAAGAGATTCTCAAACATTAAGTTTTGGTTGGTTCTTTTGTTTTGATGGAAAATGCTCAAAATCAAACAAAAATTGGAAGAAAGTTCTTAAAAATTTCTCCTTCCCAATGAAAAAGGATTTTTTATCGAGTTGTATCATTATTGGTCGATGTTGCGGAAGAACTGCTTTCTTTTCGCATTTTGGAGCAGTTTCTCTGGAAATCTTTATAGTTTTTGATGGAAAATCATTGAAAAGTTGGAAGAAAATCGTGAATAATTTTCTCCTCGCAAGAAAAAGGGATATTTCTATCGACTTGTATTATTATCAGTCAATGATATGTGAAGAATTGCTTTCTTTTCACATTTTGGAACAATTTCGATGGATGTTTTGATGGAAAATGTTGAAAATCAAACAAAAATTGGGAGGAAGTAGTGAACAATCCCTCTTCTTTGCGAAAGGGAAATTAAACGATATTCTTCCAATTTTACATTATTTTTCAGCATTTTCCATCAAAACATTTAAAAATTTCAAGTCGAGAGAAAAATTCCTTTTCTTTGCGAGTGGGAAATCTTTAATGTTTTGTTTCAATTTATTTTCGGCATTTTCCATCAAAACGTTTAAAGATTTTTATCAAAATTGTTCCAAAATGCGAAAACTAAGCTTCTTCGAGCATCTTTGACCAATAATGATAAAAGTTGATAGAAAATCCATTCAAAATTTAATGTACGAACCTCTTGGAGATAGTAAAAATAGTAAATTGTATCTATAAATTACATTTTCCTATATACACTTTTGAATGTAATGCACTGTATAGATAGAATCCAATTTAATTTATTATTTTTGTAGGTGGTATGCAAGGCAGACAGGTGTTCGCCAGAGTTATGAATCCATCAGGTATCGTACGAACTGTAAGTGCGTCTGCAACAGATGTTTCAAATTCTACACCCACAACTGAATAGTAATATAGTAATTAAACCAAATCTATTTATATTTTAATTTTGTAAATATATTATGTAATACTATTATTATTGATACAAACAAAAAAATTGTAAATAACAATTTTTAGCAATTGATTACACGAAAAATTCTTTTTTTGTAAATAAAATACATATATTTTTATGATTCAATCCAATTCTAAACATAAATGATTATTTATAAATGATGTAAGTAATTAGTATTCGTGTACTTATTATATAAAAAGCATTAAAATGATGGTTTTGAGCGCATTTTTCATTAAAATAGAAATGATGTCTCGCGTTTATTCATTTCATTTATCGCATGTGGCGTGCATGTTGATTCGCAGCGGCCTTCAAATTGCAAAAGAAGTTGCCTACAATGCAATGTAGAAACGTTAGAAACTACTACTAAACTAACTAACGATATTTATTTAATTGTAATTACAGCCATCATTACTATACACAACATGAAACATATATTTGAATTACTAAACAAATAATTATTGATGATAATTTTTCGACATTCATCGGATGTCACTTTTGAAAACAACAAACTAATCATTTGTTTAAAATTTGAAAGCTAGTAAATCAAAATTAATTTCAAATATTTATAAATACTCAATATTGTAATTGAATGAATCATTTAAATAGTCTCCACAAAAATAATAGATAAGAACAGATAACAGATCGTTCGTCGCCGCCTATTTTTTTAGATCAATTTGATTTTTTAGTATCAGCCATTTTGGAAGTAAATTCATCCGTCAGTGCGGCGTGTTCTTTAAAAATGTTGCATAACCTCTTCATCATATAAAATTTATTAATCAATTTTTTCAAACATAATAGAGTTATTAAGAAATTAATTAAAGAATCAAATGGCGACTGGCAATACGGGAAGCAATCCCTTTCCAAAATGGCAAATTGCTGTAGCATTAGGAGCAACCGGAGTTATTGGTTTAGGTTATTGGTATTTGAGACAGCAATCAGATCAACAGAAAAAGAAGCCTCTGATTAATAAATTAAATTCCTTATCAATTGATGACGTCCAACAGGATTTACCAAATGAAACACCTCTTGAAAAAGCAATGCGAATTAAAGTTAAAGGTACGTCAAGTGTATAATAAAATAACATAGTATTTGCCGACACCAAAACATGTTTTTATGTAGGTAATGAATATTTCAAGAAAGGTAAATATGATGAAGCGATAGATATGTATACAAAAGCAATAGAGGCATGTCCGGAAGAAAATAGGAATGACTTATCAACGTTCTATCAAAATAGGGCGGCTGCTCACGAACAACGAAAGAACTGGATGCAAGTCATTGAAGATTGTTCGAAAGCGTTGGAGCTAAATGGAAAATATGAGAAAGCACTATATAGACGTGCTAAAGCATTCGAAATTAAAAACGAGTGGGAACCGTGTCTGAATGATATTACTGCCGTGTGCCTTTTACAAGGTTTCCAAAATCAAAATACCCTCGTTATGGCTGATAGAGTACTTAAAGAATTGGGAAAAATGCATGCTGTTGAAGCAATGAAAAATCGAAAACCAAAACTTACCTCAAAACAATTCATCAAAACATATTTCATGTCATTCTCTGAAGATCCAGTTTATGACTTTTTAATGAAGGCAGATGAGCCATTGGGCGATGGCGAACTGAACGGTTTTCTCAAAGCAAAAATGCTATTCGCTACCGAAAGGTACGAGGACATCATACCGGCTTGCACCGAGGAGATTAATTCAAGCGAATCCGAATCACGATATCATTTCGAGGCACTAGCATTACGCGCTGCTTTCTACCTACTCTCGGGTTGTCAGAAGGAAGCGCTAGAGGATATTAATTCAATAGTTACGTCGAAGGATGTGGATGTTAAAATAAAAGTGAATGCAATTATCAAACGTGCATCATTGCATATGCAATTACATGAGCCTGAAAAATGCATCGATGATTTTCAACTGGCAGCTGAATTAGGACCAAACATTGCTGACGTTTATCATCATCGCGGCCAAATCTATCTGCTAATGGATAAGACAATAGAGGCGCGCAAAGATTTTGATAAAGCAGCAGCACTGCGTCCTGACTTTGCAATCGCTGTGGTACAGAAATGCTACGCTGACTATCGATATGCATTACTAACTAAGGATTACGAATTACTAACTAGGAATATGGAAGAGTTTAGGAAAGCGACGGAAAAGTTTTCAACATTCTCTGAAGCATACGTGCTTTATGCACAAGTAAGCATTTAATTTGTAGTACTAATACTGCTGCTCTAACTTAAAAAGTAGTAACTCCATCCAGGTGAATTTTGAGAAATGGTAGTTCATATTGTTATATACATACTGCAAAATCTGTACATATATAATATATGGTTTTTGCAGTGATTTTACTGCTTTATAACATTGTAAGCCATTTACTAAACTCATAACAAAACTAATACGAGGATAGTTCCCAAATTACGCATCATTAATTAACTATATATTACGAAAAAGTGGAGTTACTGTATTTTTCAGCTAAGGACGAGAGAATAATTCTTGTACTAATTTTATTAATCTTGTAGGTGTTGAGTGAAAGGCAACAATTCGATGAAGCGGACAAATTTTATTTGAAAGCTTTGGAGGTTGAGCCGAATAACGCGACGGTATACGTCCATCGCGGCTTGTTGATGCTACAGTCAGATGGTGGCATCGAGACCGCTGTGGAATTAATGAATAAGGCGATCAAGATAGACGATCGCTGTGAATTCGCCTATGAAACATTGGGAACAGTTGAAGTACAAAGGTATGCAAACATATACATTATTTTCTAGTTCACTTTATTTATTAATGTATTATTTATTTGACACATTGCAGGGGTAATTTGTTGATTGCCATCGACTTATTTAATAAAGCAATTGAATTAGCCCGTACTGAAATTGAATTGTCGCATTTGTTTGCATTGCGTGATGCTGCTATGTCTCAATATAAGATTTCAAATCAGCTTCAACTCAATACAGTTAAAGCTGGCCCATAAAAATCATTATTTAGAAAAACATAAAGTATTTAATTTCGTCGTTTTATTATCGTTTTTAGAAAGCATGGGTAAGTTTACACGCAAATTAGTGTGTTTGAATACCAAATTGTTGTAATATTTGTTCTTATTCGATTTTTGTGCTATATGAAATATATTTGTTTATCTTTTTATTGTTTTGTTTTGAAGGAGCGTATTTGTTTTCTTTAATTATTAATATTATACACTCATTTAAATCATTGAAACACTTCAATTTCTCAATCATTAACGGGCATTATTTAGCAAATGTTCCTCAAATAATAATCGACCGCACGTATGTATTTGAGGAACATTAATAAATACACAAGCATTAATATTAAACAAGAATTGATTTTGACGTAGGGTGAAAAATCAATTATTATTTTAATAACGGAAATTTAAGTGTTTCAATACACATTTAAATCGTTTTTCTTGTTAAATATCATACACATTAATTCGATATGCATAGTCTTGATTTCGATTATTGAAATGTAGGATTACTAATTTTTTACTTGTAAAACTATGCTGTATATAATTGTACAAAAATAGTAATCTTATAAATATGCAAATTGTTGATAGTACACTTGTAACATTTAAGTTGTTGTATTGTACGTTTTTTTTTTTTTTTTGGAGTACAACGAATTCGGACGGACGGTTTTAAATACAAATTTTGTTGAAATCTTCGTGATTATAAATAAGATGCGAAAATGATTTTATTTTGACATTCTTCTGGAGAATTTTAAAGACTTAACTGAGCCCATTCCACGCAGAAATTCGTAGTAATATAAATATTAATATTTTAAATGTATGTACTATTCTTTTTTGTTGAATAAACGCAATGTTTCATGCCAATTTCATTTCCTTCAAAACAAAGTTATATGATTCACATCGATATAGATAGGATCACGCCGCATAACATTTTTTTCCATAATGGCTTAGTTATTAAATTTAGAATTCATGGAAATAAACTTATGGTTGAAAAGTGCCGGTTCACTATTTGTTGTAAATAGTATTATCTCTTTATTTCAACATTGTAATATCATTCTTGTATTTTTAAACTTATTTTGATTAGTTAGCAAGAGATAAACTTTATAATTTTTTATTTAGCAACTTGTTTACAGCTCTAATTTCCTTATAAATCTATCTCCTTTTTATATTAGTAATGTATTTAAAGTATTTATAAATGTTTATAGTGCGTCTAAAACTCTAAAAACGACCATAAATGAACCCAAGCGGAAATAATAAGGACAATTTTGCTTATTAAACTAATATCGAATTTACTCAAAAAATAACTGCAATTGTTACATTCGCAGGAAGTGGCAGACCCTCAGAATAATAAATTCAACATTTGGCTAAGTTGTTGCATTATTGTTCTATTTACTATGCTTGAATATAATCTGATTTATAGTTGTTCTTACTCTTCCAGACGCACTACAAGTTTTCGCTAACTGGGTGATTGTTATAAAATAGCGGGAGATTTAATAGATAAAGATTATTATGAGTAATGTTCAAAATCTTATGAGAGTTCTAAGACTGACTCTTTTTATGGCCTAGCCCAGGTAGTAATTACAATAAATCACTACCCAACCTATAATTGCTGCAATTGTAATGCTCATTGGCATTTAAAGCAGCTCAATATATTAATCCCGTGGGTCCCAGTATTCTGCGAAGACCCTTGTTTGCCGAGAAGATAAATTTTTACTAATTGCCTCTTGGCAAATTTTACAAGCAATGTTGCCTGTTTTCTTATCAGAAAGATTTTAAATCCCTGCTACATATAAATGTATTTACTGTGATCTGTAAATCGTAATGTTTTAAAAATCTCCAAGATTTTTTTCTTTATTGTTAGCGTTTCTCAAAAAACAAAATGTTTACATATAGTAATAAAAAACGCCTTATACTTGAGACAGGAAGAACAAGTTCAGTTTGTTTCGTCCAAACAATTCGTGTGGTTTAAATTAAGTTTATTAACTTTCCATTCAGCATCAGTGATAAGCTACAACATGATAATTTTTCTATATTTCACATAAAAAAAGAACTAAAAGTAATCTTATATTATTTAGCCTACCACTGGTGATGCGTGGAAAGTTATATCAATAAATTCCAAACGATTCGAAACATAAACTGAGTTTCTTCTTCTTCTCGCAACTATAAGGCATTCTTTGTTACACTTTTATCATTAAAGTTTGGTGTTAAATTCCATCAAAATGTTTAAAAATCTACTGCATTAATCATCAGAGTTGCCCGAGTAGGTGATTTGAAATTCATTGATACAACTTTTTCTCATCATCAGTCGTAGGCTAAACAAAATTAGACTTACAAATACCACTGATGATGACTGGAGAGTTACATTAATGAATCTCAACTAACTCGAAACGGTTTGAAGTTCCCAAGTATAATGCATTCTTTATTACACATTTATCGTTAAAGTTTAGTGTTTCACGTTATCAAAATGTTGAATTTACAGAATTTACAGAATTTACAGAATTCACAGAAAGTGAACTTGCCTGGAAATGGCAATGTAATGCAATCTATTTTAAAAGCATTCCTTTAATACATTTGCCTAACGAGAGATCACTCAACTCCACCATCTAAAAATATCACGGGATCATTGACATTAATACAATCTCAATTAGAAACGTTTATTAAACAATTTATTAGTATTTTCATAATTTCTAAGATAAAAACTCGCTCCAAACGTTGATGCGACGATTCTCATCCAATATTTTCCAGTGCGGACTCTTCTTCTCCGTATTCAACCAGTTGAAATCATCAATGCACGTCCAATGGTTCGTCTTCCTATCTAAACCAGACTGCTCAAAGTCCTTATCAATACTATTGTAATCTAAGTTGTATGGAGCGATCGATATATTATTGCACTCCTCCATGATCGCTCGACTGGTAACGTGCAGGTAGATGTGAATGCTTTCGGACGAATGCAAGCGCAATTGCTGACAGCTTATAACAAAAGTGCAATCGAAACAATCATCAGCAAAGATTGATGTCGAGACGGGACCGGAAAATACTTTACAGCCTTTTAGGTTACTCATATGTACAGTAGAAGCGTTACCGAACAGCTTAACGATACAATTAGTGAGATTTTGCAATGTTATATCTTTTTTATAAATTTCAGAACCTTGTAAAATTAGCGTACGTCCATTTTCGTTTTTAAAGCCACGGAAATTCTCATTTAACACAATTTTAAGTTGATTTTTACCATTCGTACAGCACCCATCGACAACAGAAACATCATCCTTCAGTTTAATTTCCTTCTTCTTCTTGAAACCAAATTTCTTTTTCGGTAACAGTTCCAATTCAACATCTTTCACCTTATTTGTTAAATCCTGAATTGATTGTTGATACCGTTTAATGTCATACGTGCGAAGAAATATATTACTAGCCGCCACATACTTTTGCAGCATTAAAATTTCATGCGAAATGTGATTAAAGTGTTCCGGTAGCTCTTTAATGTTAGTGTTTTTCGAGTGGTTAATGAATTCTAAAATTTCCTGACGTTTCTCGTTAAAGCTCTGTTCGAAAAAGTCGACCTTCTCGTTTTCGGCATTTAACAATTCCCTATCATCTGTTTTATTTTTAAATTCTAATCTACGTTCTAATTCACGTTTGTTGAGGTTCTCCAACATACGATCAGTTTTTTCTTGCATCGTGAATGGCCTGTTGAATTTCGTTACCTGTTAAGCGAGAAAACGGTTTGTTTGAATCAGTCGCCGCTTGTAACAAATTGACAATGTGTTGTTTCTGTTTCAATTTTATTGAATCTGATTCTTCGCCAGGATATCTCTAAAAATAATACAACAATTTGAATAATTTGTCGAATGACGTAACATTTTGTCAGTTACCTCTCGTGGCTGATTAGCATACGAATTACAAGCTACTAGTGCAGCATATCCCAATCCACTACAACCAATTATCCAAATAACTGATTTAAAGTACACCGCCATTTAATTCTAAACTCGCTCTTTCGATTCTTGCGCCTTCCAATAAAGGGAATCGAGTCGTCTGGTTTCCAATCCGCCAAATTTTTCACCAATCGTGTAATAGCCTTCCAAAATGGACGAATAGTTATCTCGCATATACAAGCGAAACTCTAGAATGAATCAACGTTAGAAAATATATTTACATCGCAATAAATCTACCTCTATCTGTATTAAGTTTGTGCCAGCCGTAATAACTACCAGCAAATGCAGCTAATTCAACAGCAAATAGTATTGTAGCGCCTCGTTTGATGTAACTAACAAATTTCGGTTTCGCTGTTTTATGTAACATAATAATATTTTAACAAAACATCGTTTTCACGATAAATATTTTAAAAGAAAAAACTGATGTGCAATTGGTGAATGACGTCTTGGAAAACCGAAGGAACTTTAGCATGAAATTAGTTACATTACAAAAGACAGTCCAAATGTATTAAGTGAAGTTGGTTGAATTTGTTCAAGTTTTGAATGTTGGCAACCACGCCCAGGACAAGCGCATGTGCGCATGACCAAACGATTTACTGATGAACTGGAACAGCAACAGTGGACGTCGCCATTTTGATAAGAGTGCGTGTTAAAGTTCCGTGCATATAAAATGTGTTTTAAAAACCGACATAATTTGTAGAAAATAGAATTCTAAAAATGATTTAATTTGTAATTATAAACAAGGTAATTAATATTGATGTGCATAAATCCTTTGTGTAACTTACGCAATTCGAATTGCGTCAGATTTGATGAATAACGTTTCTAAATTTTTCAACAAACATAAACGTTGGTTGACGAGCGTAGCATTATCGTACGCCTTTTTTTGTAATCAGTATATGTTTTAATTATGTCGGAAAAACCGAATTATTTATTGGAGGTTGTTTTTTATTTCGCTAATGTACTGCTTTTGACATTTATAAATGTCCTAATTGATAAAAATTGTAATTTCACCTTGGTTTTTTTTTTGTTACAGTTTCGCTTTAAATTCACCTAATATAGTATTTTACCAAAATATAATCGTCTGTGATAGAAGAATTTAAACAAAATGGCTACAAGTAAAGAAATTAAAGATGGATATACATCAACTCTTCAAGACCTTACCTGCAATAGTAAACCATTAATTAGCGTTTTAACTATGTTGGCAGAGGAAAACGTAGCACATGCCAAAGATATCGTTGAGGCAATTGAGACACATCTTTCAAAGGTTATTATTCTATAATAATTAGTTACTTTTTAATTTATTTTTTATTCATAATATAATAGAAAAGCTGCAAAATTCGATTTTTTTACAATAATTTCAGATAATGTTACATGTTTTAATAAATCATTTCAAGGACATGAATTTACAATTATTTCATTTCAAATAGAACAATAGTAATGATATTTCTAACGATATTTTATATCAATATTACCTTTATTTTGTTCGATATACTTTAAGTGCTTGTTACTACCTAATGATTCTGTGCAACAAATGGTGCTTTTATTTCATTTCATAATACTTAATTTTACTTTTATTCATCATAGTGGTGACATATTCAATCAACATAATCAACGTTTTAGTGAGCATTTTCTTTATTCTGTATTTAAAATAGGTACGAAATGAGGTGAAATTGCCGGTGCTTTATCTTATTGATTGTATCATCAAGAATGTAGGAGGTCCTTATACAGCGTTTTTTTGCACAAATATTGTTACACTCTTCTGCAATGTGTTTCAAGTGGTAAGTTTTCACTACCCTTTCATATTCCCCCTTATCTTAATGTTTATTCCGCTTATTTATCTTGCATACGTAAAGGTGGATGAGAAAACTCGGACTGAAATGTACAAACTGCGGCAAACATGGAATGAGGTTTTACCAAAAAGTAAATTATACGCCTTGGATGTACAAACGAAGCAAATGGATCCGGCTTGGCCTATCACAGCACCGCCACCTAACATTCATTTCAACCCAAAATTTTTAAAATCTGGTGTAAGTGAATATTTATAATTTAAATACGCACTACTATAAAAGAATCTATTTGCCAATGATAATCCGAAAAAATCATATTTTATTACTACTACATGGAGGGTTTAGGAATAAGGTGAACCAAGCCCATAAAAATTTCTTATGGACTGGTTTCAATATTGGCTCGTAAAAGATCGCAGTGGATCATTTAAGGAAATAATGTTGCCGCCCGATTGAGCTGTTCAAAAGTTGAGTATCCACATGACCTCCTTCTACCAGGCTCTACAGCATTCCAAGAGTACTTCTATAAACATTTCAAAAGAAATACAAAATAATTAAGAAAATAATAGTATTTATGCTTCGCATTTGGGTTAAATAAATTTCTTTGCATTTTACATATTAAACCGAAATAATGAAAATTTGAACAATATAACAGTAAATTATATTCAAAAATAAGTAAAACGGATTTTGTTTACTTTAAGCCCGCCGTATTATGCTTTCCACTGCTGTTAAATTACCGCAAATTATTGATAAGATTGCATCGATAAATATTTTCAAAACAAAACAATTAAAAAATAATATTTGTTTCACTTTCGTTTTAAACCGAAAAAATAACAGTTTAAACAATACAACAGTAAATCTTATAAAAAAAACAAACCAATGAACCTGGTCTCTTTAACTTTTAGCGCACTATATTTCTACTGCAAAATTTATACGAATAACTAAAGATTTTACATAGGAACGTGTTTTAGTTGTATCGCGAATTATAGATAAGATTGCATCCATAAATATTTTCAAAACAAAATGATTAAAGAATAATAATACATATTTGTTTTACTTTCGGGTTAAAATATTTGGAAATATTATAAATTTGTTTGCATTTTATGTGTTAAACCGAAAAAATAACAATACAAAGGCAAATTTTATTCAAAAACAAGTAAAATGGACTTTGTTCACATTAAGCCCACATTATTCTTTATACTGCTGCAAAATTCGTGAGAACAACAACTAAAGACTTTACATAGCAACGTGTCTTATTGATTCTCCAAATTATGGATAATATTGCATCGATTAACATCTTCAAAACATAAAATAATTAAAAATAGTTATATTCATGTTTCACTTTGAAGTTAAAATGTCTGAAAATATTATAATATTTCTTTACACTCGAAGTGTTAAACCGAAAAAATAATATTTTACACAATATAACGGTAATAAATTTTATTCAAAAATTAAGCAAATGAACTATGTTTACTTTTCGCCCACCATATTTCTACTGCAAAAATAATAGGAATAAATAAAGATTTTACATAGGAAATTGTAGATAAAACTGCATGAATGAATACTTTCAAAACATAAAATGATCATAATTCACTTTGGGGTTAAAATATCTGAAAATATTATAAGTTTCTTTGTACTTTACGTATTATAGCGAAAAGATAATATTTTGCCCAATACAACAATAATTTTTAATTAAAAAATAAGCAAATGGACTTTGTTCACCTTAACTTTTAGCCCGCTACATTTCTACTGCAAAATTTATGGGAATAAGATTTTACATAGTTTTAATGGTATCGCAAATTATTGATAAGATTGCTTGATAAATATTGTCAATACAATACATAAAAATATAAAATGCGCATTAAATGTGAACTATATATGTATATATACAAAGTTATAAGTTTATGATTGAAGATTGCATACAATTGTGACATTGTTATTTTTAGGCGTGGCTTAGATTTACTACATGTTTTATGTAGTAATTGTAATATTTTGCAATACAAATGTTACGCTTGGACTAATTCATTTGAAATATAAATAATTATATTATTTATTTTGGCAATTAGATCATAAAATAAATATTATGATGCATTTTAGTATTATTATTCATATTTGTTTTTTATGGCGCTTAGGCTGGAATAAAATCTGATGCAACGAATACAAAACCGGTAAACGCAATAAGCACAAGTGCTACTGATCCAACAACTCTGGATATGCAACAAAAGTTGATACTAAAGCAACGCGAACTGCTTGAATTACAACAAAAGAAATTGGAACTAGAACTGCTGCAAACACAAGTGAAATTACAAGAACAACTTAAAAAGTCATCCAATAATACTAACGACGATGCGAGCAAAGTAAATACCCAGACAACAAAGGTATATTGATTGGTTAATTGTTGGTAGTGTTGATTAGAATTTAGGATATAGTCTGTTCAGAATTTTGTGGCAGATATTACTTGTTCAAACTTTGTATAAAATAGAGGGGGTTGTAACAACACTTGTCACAAAATATTCTAAATAATTTATTGCATTAGATATTTGAAAAAGGCTTTGCTGATTTCCTTTAATGGTACTATGAACGAGAGAAACTCAGATACCGAAATTTCGGCGATGCGTGAATTGTGTAGATTTTGTTGTCCATTTGCTTAGATTTTTATTGTGCATTATGCATTTAGTCCCTTGTTAAAAAAATCTACGCAATTGGACACACAGTTATATAACCTTTATTTACCTGCAAGGACTTTCTACACAACTCAAGTTTTGCTGAATTTTTAGGACAAGAGAGATATGAATACATTTTCAAAGCATGTTTTAGTAAACAAATTTGATACAATTTTTTAACAATATTAGATATTTTCTGAATTGTTATAAAATATTTAAAATTTCGTTATTAATTTTTAAATAAAAGATATTTTGTCCAGGAATTTTCGCATACTAATGCCTCTCTCGTTTCCGTTCAAAGGAATCGATAATATCATTTCAACTATCTGATTCAATAAATTACTTGACATATTTTCTGTTAAATGTTCGATGTATTGTGCACAAAGCTTAAAAAGTCATCTCGGACACAGAATTCTGAACAGACTATAGATGTTAAATTGTTTATTTTTCTAATATATTTATTTATTTTGTATCAACAGTTATTGTTAAAACCTGAGGTGGCAAAACAACTGCTGGATGAACCTAGCGAGTCGACAACAATAAATAAGGTAAGTTAATATTAATAAAATACGTTTTGAATGGAACCATTTTGGATAACAATGTGTAATATTATAGGCATTATTGAATCAAAGAATAACTAATAATTCATCAAATGTAGGAAATAACGTACCGAAAATAGCACCAGTAAATAGTGCTTTAATTACAGCAGCACGACCTATCCGTGATCCTCGTTTACTGCGTCAACAAACAGCGCAGCAAATAAATGTAAATTCAAATGTGCAATTAGAGAATAAATCTAATACCACAAACACACTAGATAATAAAGTTGTTAGTAATAAAATGAGCAGTCGAGTTGAACGCCCCGAAGCTCGTTTTGTAAATAATAAAGATGAACCTCCAAAAACAACAAAAACTTTATCCCGTATCCCATTAAAATCAAAACGTTCTTCCTCTCCTAATAGTAAATCGTCATCAAAATCATCGGGTCGTAGTTTTAAATCAGGGTCAGGTTCTACTAGTTCGCTTGACTCGCCTTCTAAATCATCATCAAAGTCTAGTCGTTCTTCATCAAAATCCCCTTCAAAATACAAAAAGAGTGGTAGCAGTAGCGGTTCTAGTAGTTCCTCGACCCGTTATGATAAAAAGGGTGGCAAAAGCAGCAAAAGCGATAGAAAATCACCAATTAAAGACGGTTTTAAGGATGTTAAAGGTGCTACAAAGAATCGAAATTACATTAGAAGGAATAGGGAAGTTAGCGTTAGTCCCGAGCCGGAATCAAGACATGATGTTGATTTGCGAGTCGGCGGTCCACCAGGCAAACAGGCAAGAATTCAAAGCGACTCCAAAGAAGATAAATGTAAGATATTTGTTATATTCATTTGTTGGATAAGGTTTATGTAGTCATTATTTCTATAGAATTTCATTTATTCCTACTACTTATAATTAATTATAATAAAACATATTATTTATTTAGTCTTGTTACATTGTTTTTTGCTCTGGAGATAATATCTATAAAACTTACTTCAAAAACTACATACATACAATCAATCATACTACAGTACTACTAGAACATATGCATACATTGAAGTAAGTTTTGTGCATATTTTATTAAATGTGTTGCGTGTAAGTTTTTTGCTACTTTCATTATTCATTTTTTTCTAAATAATAATAATGTATATACTTAATAGATAAATAGCGAAAGTAGCAGTTATATTGTATTTATAGGTGATCTGTCTATTCAAGGTATGGATGTAGATTTAAGGCATATGCCAGCAATTGTAGGAAAAAAGAGAGCTTCTACTGAATCCTCCGAACCGCCTATTTCTAAAAAATCTAAATCAGAAATGTTTGACTTGTAAGTTAATTCATTATACTTTTTGCACACATGGACACATTGCAATTAAACAACAACTCTTAGTCTCAACATTGCCGTTTTATCAATTTAGCTCAGACTGGAACAAAGTACATTTACGGACGCCTTCAATGCAACAAAATTGTTAAAAAAGAACTGCTTTATGGGTGAAACGGCACTGTTTCTTAACGCAATGCGTCCAGCGTGATTTGAAATAGATTGCTAACATTTTCTCTTCTATATTATGTGCACAGTTTATTCGGTAACGAGGACGTTGATTTGCGCCAATTACAAGTTCAAGCTAAAAACACTAGACCGCCAACACCTCCGCCGCCAATCATTTCGAATAAAACGCAAAATAAAAATAATAGCAGCGAAAAGGAGAACAGTACGCGCAATGGATCGCCAGCGAAAGAGACCTCACCGAAAGTCAATCTAGATGCGTTGCGTGCTAAATTAGCAAACGCCACAAATAAAGATAAAATTAAGCAGTCTAGATTCCAAGGTAATTTTAAATCGATCAATCTTCTAACATTTCTTACTAATTCATTCAATGCTTTGATAGACGAGCCGAAAAAGGGTTTGGATGACACCCTTAAAAAGATTATTATTTCACCGGCGGATGAAGAATGTATTAAGGCTGGAAATATGACAAAGGCACAGGAAAGTGCTTTGATGAATAAAATTATAGCGCAGATAGAGAATCAAAAATTAAAGGAGGCCAAACGCAAGGAGAATGAGGAGATTAAAGACACGCAACCCGTTACGAGCGATGAGGAATTCGATCAGGAGGAGGAGAATGTCGATAAGATGGAGCGATACAGGGATCCCAACGATGATTATCTTAAACATTCCGGTTTTGAACAGCGTCCGCGTCGTCCAACGATTCCCGTGTGGCGAGGCAGCCGTCGCGGTGGTGGCGGCTACGGCGGCGGTGGACGCGGCCCGATACGCCCCTTACGTTCCGGTATCGAGCCGTGGATCCGTCCGTTGAACGCTGCGCCACATTGGCGTCCACCGTTTGGTGGCGGTGGTAATAAATTCGATGATGCCATGCATCCGGACCTAATGGATGCGCGAAGCAACTCGCCGATCTTCTCCAATTCCAACGACGCTTCCGATCTGGTGATGAACTGTTCGAATCAGTACGATTCGAAATCGATCAACATAGACGGCGAACCGCGCGATATTATCTTCTACGATGAGACGGCGATTGCGTTCATGTCATGGGAGGATCCACGCGAGATTACATTTCAAAATGGGACGCGACGCGTTAAATTTAACGATGAATCATTTATGTTTGCATTTAATGAACCTTACAGGGAAGTTATTATAAAAGGTAGTCCGCACAATGTAAGATTAGGGGCACCGACACGTGAAATTTACGTGGATGGTAAATTTTACGAATGCTACTTTGATGGACCAGGTATTACAATAGAATTAGATGGGCAGCTAGTGCTTATATCGATCGAGGGACCCGCGCCGCAAGTGAAGATTGGTACCGTACGAAGAACTGACTTGGTAGCTGGTAAAATCAATCTTATTATAGACGCTAAAATTATCGTGCCTGTTTATTTGGATGCGCGCAAACAAACATTTGATATTGATGGTAAAATACACACGCTTAGATTTACTGATGCTTTGCAAACTGTTTTAATAAATGATGTGCCTTTCAAAGTTGAATTTGGTGGTTTACCAAAGCCAATTACCGTTAATGAGAAAAAACATTTCGTGCGCTTTTCGGTGCTGCCGCGTGGTATCAAACCGGGCGCAATCTCGATTAAAGATATGGATGGTTGCAAACCGATTATAACAAGTGATAATGAAAATAGTCAAGATGCATGTGATAATTCTGGTACATTTAAAAAGAAATCTAGATTTAGTGATGATTCGCCTGAAAGAAGTTCCAATTCCCCTATTTCTATACAAAATCTTTTGCAACAACCAACACTTGGTAGGTCACGTTTTTTATTTATTTAACAAATAACATATATTTAAAGTCTCTCACATCTTTATCAAATTAACATTCGCGTTTTCGTCATTTATTTTTAGGAAATTTAGATTCATTTTTCTCAAATGTTATGGCAACTGCACCATCTTCAAACACCGCACAAACGCCAACGACTTTAGGTTATCAAATTGAGAATCCAATGGACCAAGAGGACGAGCTCCGTACTGAAATTCAACCGGCTGCCACCGAAACAGCACCACCTTCATCTATTTTACCATCAACGCTGAATATTAATGAATTATTCCAGAAACTAGTTGCAACGGGTATTGTCACATCAAATGTTCCAGTTATACCATCAACTCTACCATCGAATCCGATTATTCCTACCGCCACAACAATTCCAATTATCGATGAGCAATTCGAGAATCCAGATGTGCCGCAAACTAAATCCAAGAAGGTTGATCTGCAGCTGAAGGTTGTTGATTTCACCAAACCCAGCACTTTGAAGATGTATGTCATTTAATGCCACAAATTGATTTAAATTAATATTATTATTTTTTTATAGACGACAACCAGCTTTAATTAATGCATTGTATTCGGGCATGCAGTGTAGCAGCTGTGGGATGAGATTTTCACCCGAGCAGAGCATGCTGTACAGCCAGCATCTCGATTGGCATTTTAGGCAGAATCGTAAAGGTAAAAAGAACATTCGCAAGGCAACCAGCCGACGATGGTACTACTCTATTGCTGATTGGAATAATTACGAAGAAATTGAAGATTTGGATGAACGAGGTAAATATTGTGTCTGAGGTCTGCGGGAAAGTTTTGTCCGTTTATAGTATGAATGCAATGGATAGATAGTAGTATTTTTTGTTTGAAAATTTTATATTAACTGATGTATTATCCTTGCTTTATTTTCCAAACAGACAGAATTGTCCGGTAGACCTAATAATAATCATAATTTTTAATTTTATATATTGTTTATTAACCTAACATTATCAATGCACAGAAAAGTGCTACTTTGAAAATCAGCAAACAGAAAAGAATGATGGTACAAATGACGAAGGCGAAGAAGAGATCGAGATTCCAAGCGTGCCTGCCGATTCTGAAGTACCTGAGCCGCATTGTGACGTGTGCCAAGAGAAGTTTGAGCAATTCTACAATGAAGAGAAAGAGGAGTGGCATCTTCGAATGGCAATTCGAATTGATAATCGCACTTATCATCCATTGTGCTACGATGACTATCAGGTATAAATAAATTAGAAATCATTTTAAACAATACACTAAATACTATTTTTATGCTAGGCATCATTACTCAATTCAACGCTAGAAGATGTGACCATAAATCAAACAATCAGTGAAGAGATGGCTAGTAAGGATGTTGAAATTCCTGGACTAGAATTGCCTAAAGAAGACGATGATAGTTTCGAGAAAGATACGACTGAAATAATCATTGACGATTTGGAATCGTCCACAGGTACAGGAACGCCAAAAGTCGATGAGATTGAAGAGACGACGATTGATAGTACAAAGCCCGAGAGCGAAACCGATGAGAAACCAGACGAAGAGGTTGCCGATGAAGATGAAGACGATGTGATTATCAATGAAATGCAACCGGAACGAATCAATTTAGATGAATACGAGTTCAAAAATCTTGATGAGAATGGATTGATACCGGGCGTAACGGTGAAGCAAGAACCCATCGATGATGGTTTCACGGACATTGAGAATTTTAACTTGGGTGAAGTTAAAATCAAAATAGAACCAAATCAACAAGGTAAGTGCTGTTTGCTAATTATTAATCGCTTTAATTAATATGATGTCAAAAATTTACCGTTATTACACATAAAGATGAGGAATTTGAAGATATCGGGCATGTCACGGAGGTACCGGATGAAGTTCCAAAGGAGCCACCATCCAATACACAGAATGCAGCTGAACTAGTGACATCAATTGATGGTAATGTAGAATTAAATTCTGGTGTACCACCACCAGCCGGTGGTATTAGTGGTAAAATAAAAATTAATATCTCGAAACAATTGCCTGTAATTGCCCCAAAAGAAAATAAAGATATATCATTAGATGTTGATAATAATATAGAACCTCTTGACCCTATCCAACCTTTACCACCAGGTGAAGAGCCAGTTCAATTACACTTGAAGCCGGCGCTTCAAGGAATTGAACTCAAAAAACTACCCCCTGTTACTAAAGGTTCGGAATTAACTGGCCTTTGTTCTATAATGTGATTGGTTCATATTTACACATTTATGTAACCATTTTAAGTTAATAGTTTGTATATAATTTACAAAAAAATAATTGAAAACGAACAAAAAAAACTAATAAAATAATTTGTAAATATAAAAAACTAATTGAATCATTCATTTGGAATTTAAGAATTAAAGATTGAATCAATTGTTGTACATTGTTAATTTTTTTTCTATAAAATAAATTCTTTACAAAAAACATGAATGGCAAATCATTTTGATAATATTGTATTACTTTAGTTAAGTTATATTCTTTTCAGTTTTCATGTTAATATAATAAATTATACAGAATAGTTGTACTTTCATTTGAAATAAAACCCTTGTAATCGATTAAAACGCCTTTTTATTCCAACATTTACAGATCGCAATTGTGCGGCCATCGTGGAAATGGTAACACATCTTTGATACTATTTTCGCCTAGTATAAATAATAAATATCGTTCAAAACCTAGACCATATCCGGCGGATGGTGCGCCTCCAAATTTTCTCAGATCGACATACCATTGTAATTTATCATTCGGAATTCGAGCTTGCAGTTTAACATAATCGTCTTCACGGAGACTTCCTCCAGCTATTTCACCCACATTCGGCGCTAGTAAATCCAATGCAGCAACCTTAAAATTTTCGTAAATGATTATTGATAATCCAAATTATAGCGAAGGTCAAATATTGGAGATTAATTAATATAGATACAAGAAGTAAAGAGGCAAAGGTTCATGCAGATTTGTAGTCCTCAACTTTTTGATACTAAAACTAAGGAAAATGAAGATGACGATTATTGATAATTAGTTAAGAAATTGTTTATAAAGAAATAAAAAGGCAAAAATTCAATGACTTAAACATTTAATTGTAATTGTTAGTGCCCAATTTACTGATACCAATCTGTTAAGTAACTTTCAATGAAAAAACTGTAATAGTCAAACCTCGCAAGACGAATTATGACCAAGGATCGTTCATCCAACGTAAAATATTATTCGGTTGCACTTGTTTTATTGTTATTTTATATAGGGATAGTATAGAAAGCTGCTGTCGTAAATAGCAACCAATAAACTTATGTCTCTTATTAATTAATCTCCATAAAAATACAGTTAATAAAATTCTTACTTTACTTTTATCGATAATACACTCCTTCATGTAGAACGGTTTACCAACCTTCGGCCAATTAATAATAAACGTTGGAATATCACCACAATGTTTGACTAAAAATATTTCATCCTCTTTACCAATACCATGAAATGGATTAAAGTCGGGTATCTTAGATTTTAAAATGTTAATCGCTTCATCGTAGCTCAATACAGGAAATGATTTATCAATCCATTTCAGATCATTTGCTAAGGTAAATTTACTAGCCACTTTATTTGTTACAGACTTTACCAGTGATTCAATATTCTTCATTAAATGTTTTAATTCACTTATAAAGCAAGTTTCTACTTCTAACATATAAAATTCCGATAAGTGTAGACGCGATCGTGAATTTTCCGCACGAAATGTAGGTCCAAACGTGTATACTTTATTCAATCCCTGAGCTACTGCCTCTAAATGCAACTGACCAGACACTGTTAGAAATACTCTACCATCGAAATACGCCTCAAAATCGGAATGATGCTTGCGCTTCATGGATTTAATTAACGTAACGTTTTCGGGGCGAATTGTAAATACTTCTCCAGCACCCTCGCAATCATTAGATGTTAGAACTGGTGTGTTTATGTGAATGTATTCCTGTTCGTGTAGGAATTCATGAATTGCCATCATTGCTTTATCTCTCACACGCAGAGTATGTGCAAATTTATTAGTACGCGGCCGCAAATGCAGAAACTGTCTTGTGTAAACTTCGGGATATATTTTACGTGGTGCAAAAGGATATCCATCTTCTAAATTTAGTTTTCTAATTATATTAATGTTATTCGCTTGTAATTCTAATTGCCCCTTCGGTGTTATTTGTAAATTTCCAAAAGCTCTGATTGATGAACCCGTAGTTAAATTATCATGCTCTCTTGCATTGCTATTTAATGTGACTTGAAGTTTTTGATCTGTTGTTCCATCGTTAACATCAACGAATGTGTTGGATTTCATCTTTCGCACAGCTTTAATCCATCCCTACAATCAAGAGTGCTTGTATTTGTTTTTTAAATATTTTATTATATTTACTTGAATCTCAACATTTTGTTGCGCTTTATTGCGTGATAAT
Organism: Adinopsis sp. GC000173; assembly: GCA_030264715.1. Taxonomy (NCBI): domain Eukaryota; kingdom Metazoa; phylum Arthropoda; class Insecta; order Coleoptera; family Staphylinidae; genus Adinopsis; species Adinopsis sp. GC000173. The sequence continues at coordinate 6,371 of JARJDW010006847.1, read as the reverse complement.
AATTGTTTTATACTTAAACTATCACTATAAGAGCGTTTGATTATGTGAAACATTTTATTAAATGAAATAAACCTAACCTAAAAAATTGGAAACTCGTAAGTGTTGTTGAATGAAAATGTTTAGTAATGTGGATAAGACTTTAACATCCGAAAAATTAAAGGATTTTTCGAAAGAGGCTAGTATTACACATCATATTTACACTAGTTTTAAATTAATTTAATAAAATTGCAGGAACTTATTCAGAAAGTATTAACATTGCAAGCTCATAATACGCAGTTAAGGAATATTATAGCCAAAAATACAGATAGCAAGAATAAATCTAGTGAATATAAGTCTAATAAACCGTTTGATTTCTCCAAGTGAGCATTGTATAATTAAATTTATTATATATGGTTACAAATTTTTATCTGTAGATGTGAGTTTCGACATATTTTATTGCATTTCTCCTATTTGGGATGGGATTATCATGGATATGTAGTGCAAGAAGATACAACAAACACGATTGAAAACTATTTATTCAAAGCATTAACTAAAACATGTCTTATTAAAGATAGAACGGAATCAGATTATCATAGGTGTGGAAGAACAGATAAGGGTGTCAGTTCGTTCGGACAAGTACGTTTTATTTTATTAATAATTTCTATATTTAATCCCGTATATATTTAAGGTAATATCACTGAGAATTCGCAGTAAGCTGCCAAAGGAAAAACAAGATGATTTAGCCAATGAATTTGACTACTGTAAACTTCTAAACAAAGTTCTTCCTGATAACATTCAATGCTTTCGTTGGAAACCTATTAATGACGATTTTAGTGCACGATTTGATTGTCTTAACCGTACTTATAAGTATTTCTTTCCTAAATATGATCTTAATATTGAAGTAATGATATTATAAAGTAATTTAAAGCGTAGTGCTAAAATAATTTTATTGTAGAAAATGAGAAAAGCATGTGATTATTTAATAGGAACACATGATTTTCGTAATTTTTGTAAAATGGATGTTGGGAATGGTGTTACAGAGTTTATAAGAAACATTTTAGAAATATCAATTAAGAACACGAATGATTCTGATGTTGATACAAATTGGTATTCAATGTATGTAATTGCAATTAAAGGAAAAGCGTTTTTGTGGCATCAGATACGTTGCATCATGGCTGTACTATTCATAATAGGACAAGAAAAGGAAGATCCTGAATTAATTTTAGAGCTACTAGATGTTGAGAAAAATCCAAGGTAATATTTTATTTAATATTAATAATTAAGTTCAATAACACACAACGTTGATTTAGGAAACCAGAATACAATATGGCACACGAAACACCCTTAAACTTATTTAACTGTGCTTATGACTTAGATGAAACATGGCAATATGATGCAGAAACGCTATCATGTACTCTAGATAAATTAAATACGCAGTGGACGCTTTCAAGTGTTAAGTAAGTTATTACTGTAATCAATTTTTTCTATCGTATAAATAAATAAATAAATAAAAAAATTCTAGAGCAAACATGATAAAATCCATGATTGATGAAATAACAATTTTGAATAATATTAACAATGAAAATCAAATGAAAAATTATGTATTATTGGAAGAAAAGGCGAGGAGCTACATTCCGGTTATGAAACGTCAAAAATGCGGTCAGTACTCTTACCTAGTTAATTATTTTTGCGTTTTTAATGATATGTGGTCTACAAAAGTATATGAATGACTATTTAAACTATCAATAATTATTAGGCAAACTTTGTTGATTCCTGTTTGTAAATGTTGTTCATTTTTATACTGTATACTTTTATGGAATATGAAGTAGTTATCACAGTTGCGGCGTTGGCCAATTTAAAACAAAAAGAATGTAGATAGATACTTTGGTATTAACTATAGCTATAGGCCGAGCCTTATTGGTTACAAGGAATGTTTGCTCTGAATTAGGGCCAAACATCTATTTGTAGTATAGCGAATCTTAGACGTTCAGTAGGACTTGTAAAATTATGTGCAAAATATCTGATTGAGTAAAATTCAAAATAATGGAAAAATGACTATAAAATAAGTTTTACTGGGTTAAATTTTGATTATGGTTTAAAGTAGGTCTTGGGTATAGATAGAAACTTCGCAATTTGTTGGGATTATATTTTTTTAAGTTATTGCGTTTAGTGATATCCACTTTTAATTAAATATATCTTTTGGTATATGAAACATTTTTTCGCAGAATCTTGTATTTCAATTTAAATCAAATGAGTCATTTCATATTTAATGCACATGGTAGTAATCAATTCTGATAAATGAGTGTTACATAATAGTTTGTTTTACTATGTAATGATATCAATTTTTAGAAAGTCTCGAAGATAAATTGCAACGATATGCGAAACGATTTAAGTCAGGTGGTGGTTTAACAAACAACACACAAATAGAATAAATGATATTCGTTATTATTCTTCATTAAACAACATGTATTAAATCGAGTATATAAATTATGCATCAATGATAAAAAAAGCAAATACTTTTGTATAATACATAATAATAATAGTAATAAAAAAGAACATTCAGTTTTTTGCACCTATAAATGATCACATTATCAGTAAAATTATCTCTTTAAAGCACCTATTAGAATTCCTATGAGGATTATTGCGATTACTAATGCTATTAAAACTATGTAACACAAACGTTTCCTATATCTGTTCTGATATGAAGCGGCTTTTATTAGTTCGGACGCACCTTCTTCCACATTTCCCGTCGCATAATCTATGGCATTTTCTATGGTATCTACGATACAATCATGATGTTTAGTGTGTTGTATAAATTGGATTTATGTTAAATTACCTATAACTTCACCTTGTTCATGCACCAAAGCGCCCAATTCGCGCATTATTTGATTAACATCGATGCAATCAGCTTCAATTTGCCGTATTCGTGACTCTCTATCCAGGAGCATATCTTGTTCAAATGCTAACTCCCTAATTTGTATTTGTTTTTGAATTATATCCGGTTCTTGCAGATTTTCATTTTCTATATTTGCAACAACTAGAAGGTTGGATTTCATTTTATCTGCTACTTTCTGAAATTGAATTGTTAATTATTAACACATGCATATTGTTTATCATATTGCTTACTGTTTGTAAACTCGAGTATCTTGCAATTGCATCTTTAAAATCAGATGTTAACTTTTCCACCTGTAATTTTTGTTGTTTTTCACCTTTACGTACAATCGTGGTAAGTCTTGTTATATTTTTATGTGTTTCTGAAATAATTTGGTTTGTGCTTAGCTGTGTTACATGTCTACAATAATAAAATTAAATAATTTACAGCAGCAAGAATGATTATTTATCTCTCATACATTTTGTCTCTTAATCCTTGATTGTCCCGAGGCGTTCCCAGCAATTTAAAGCATTGCTCCAATGTTTTACCACTCTGATTTATCGTGTATATCTTCGTAACAATATTGTCGCATAGACTATTGAATTCAGTGGAAACATTTCCTGAGAAATTCACTTCGGATGTTGAAGCCATGGAACCGTAACTCTGAGTGCGTTTACTCATTTTCGCTTAATATAAAATGTTTTATATATAAAAAATTGTTATCACAAAAATTGTTTGCTTTAAAATTGTTTAAACTACACGACGATTGGTCATATCTATTTCAAAATATAATTAATTACTAATTCTCTATCAGCTGATTATTATTATGAAAGGATAAGAAATATGTCAAATATGACTGTCAGTTTTGAATAGAAAAAGAGGACGACTGACTGAAATGAATGATTGCTCCAAATGGAATTAGATGGCGCTCAAAATTGATGGAGCAGGGTAGATTTCTTTAAAGGCAATGACATTGCATGACGTGTAGTCTGCGAAGTTAGTAGTGTTAATGTGCAAATACGAAGGGACGTAATTTTTATAAATATGTTAGATTTATTTACAATTTTTAGTAAAGGTGGAATAGTGCTTTGGTGTTTTCAAGGCACTAGTCAAATATTCTCTCCGTCAGTGAATGCATTAATCAAAACTGTCATTCTACAGGTAAATAAATCAACCAACGTTGCTTCCCCAAACATATGATAACACAGATTGCACTCAATTTTAGGAAAGGACAGGCAACAATACCTTCGATCACGATGGGGTGTTGCTACAATATAAATTAGATAATGAATTCGATTTAGTGTTTGTGGTAGCCTACCAGAAAATACTGCAACTCTCCTATGTGGATAAATTCTTAAATGATATACATTTGGAGTTTAGGGATAAATATAAAAATGATCTGTCGGATGGGCGATACTTTCAAGAGTTTAATTTTACCGATGTTTACAATAACACACTCAAATCGGCGGAAGAATGGGGCAGATCACAGGCTAAAGTTCCTAAACAAATGCGTACCTTCGAAGAGAGTGTGAAAAGTAAGAAAACGGTGGCGTCGATGATAGAGCGTAAAGGCGATGACAAAGCTAAACAAATGACTAAGAAGAAAGAGGTGAATTTCATTGAAGAGCAGAAAGAGGAACCGAAAGAACCAGCCAAACTTGAAAATGGTTTGATCGATATGGAAACTACTATTGCTGCAAATCGCGCTAAATTTGCCCAAAAACAACGAAACAAGGCTAATAAAAAATCTGATAGCAAGTAATGAAATATTATACGGATTATTGATTATTTGTAATTTAATTTATGTGCATTGCAGGAAAAGCCCGAAGAGTCCGAAAAGTCCATCAGAAAAGGCTGGAAAGAAACCACGTGTTTGGGAATTGGGAGGCACAACGAAAGATCTACAAAATCTTGAACGTACCATTGATAAGCCAGAAGACATGAAAAGTCACTTCACTGCAGATGAAGAAGTAATTAATTAATACATCCATTCTTTGTAGTGAAATTTATTAACTAATTTTAGATTGTTGGGAAAATGCAAGGTACGATCAAAGACATTGAAGTGGAATCATCCAGCGAGGAAGAATACGATTCAGAGGAAGAAGTCGAAGAGAAGCCTAAAAATAAAACAGCAACAAAAAGCGGCGGTATGTTTTCGTTGTTTAAAGGATTGGTGGGCTCTAAAAATCTTACACGTAATGATATGAGACCAGTACTTGACAAATTAAAAGATCATTTAATCTCAAAGAATGTTGCGGCTGACATTTCGGAGAAATTATGCGAATCCGTTGCGTCTAAATTGGAGGGCAAAGTATTGGGCACATTTGATAGCGTTGCAACCACCGTAAAAACAACGCTAACCGAGAGTTTGGTGCAAATTTTGAGCCCGAAGCGCCGCGTTGATATTCTGCGTGATTGCATGGAAGCGCAAAAGCTTAACCGGCCATATGTCATGACATTCTGCGGTGTAAACGGAGTGGGAAAATCAACTAATTTAGCGAAGATCTGCTTTTGGTTGATTGAAAACAACATGCGAGTATTAATTGCCGCTTGCGATACATTCAGAGCGGGCGCAGTGGAACAACTGCGTACACACATGAAACATCTAAACGCGCTTCATCCACCAGAACGTCACGGCGATCGTGTAATGGTGCAATTATACGAAAAAGGCTACGGAAAAGATGCAGCCGGAATTGCAATGGAAGCGATACGCTTTGCGAACGAGCAGAAAATCGATGTTGTTCTGATTGATACAGCCGGTCGAATGCAGGATAACGAACCACTGATGAGGGCGCTTACTAAGCTGATCAAGGTGAACGAGCCCGATTTAGTGCTGTTTGTTGGCGAGGCCCTTGTTGGAAACGAAGCGGTAGATCAACTAGTGAAATTCAACCAAGCCATGGCCGATTATTCTTCCAGTACTAATCCACACATCATCGATGGCATCGTATTAACCAAATTCGATACGATTGATGATAAAGTAAGTTTATTGTCTCACTAATAATGCAAACATTACAGCTGCGCAATTTATACTAATTTAGAAATTTGCATTCATCGAAATATTGAATTGCATTTTTACCAATTTAGAAATCAAAATAATTCCAGTTGAATATCATATGCAGGGAGCGTATTCTAAAAACTCATTACATATTGCGTTTAATTTAAATTCGTCTGTTTGGGTAGGAATGATGATTTTTGTAGTTTTTTAATTACGTAATTGACATAAATCAAATTAGAATTACAATTTAAAAATTAAAATCGACAATTCATTCTACGCCGGTCAAAAATGCTGACCCAGAGTTGCAATGAACCAAGTTGATTGTTGCAAGCCAATTAATCTTTGTTCAATCCAATTTTGAAGGCAATTTATAGGTAATTTTAATAGTCAAATGGGGTTGATACATTTTAACTCTGACATTTACATTGTTATTATGTCGTATTTACGCAGTTTTTTTTTTAACTAATTACCCCATTTCAAATTTGTTATTCGCGTTAAATACGCGCATTAGTATATCGAATA
>JARJDW010006845.1:0-29856 GCA_030264715.1 Adinopsis sp. GC000173 | reverse complement strand
ATTCCTTCTATTTTTTGCGCTAAAATAACATTTCTAATGATTGAAACCTAAAAATAAACAAAAAGTTGTGTAAAATTTTTGTTTTTTATTGCAATAAATTTTAAAGCAGATAATAAAAAATGAAGTAAAATTTAATGATTTTATGATTTAAAATTGAAATTTAATTAGCTAATCGTAAATTATTTTTTAGATCAATTTTTGCGCCAGATGCGCGATTTTGACAGTATGAGCTTGGGCTCTACGTTTGGCACGGCAAAACGGTAAAATCCTATAAAAATATGTACGCAATTTGTTTTATTCCATGTTGTGTGTCTGTGTGTGTGCTCGTCTAGGAGCCGCCTGCGAGACTTCCTCAAGAAGCAGAAGCACCGGCGCGGAACGTTCGACAGTCTCGAATTCGGCAACACGATCGGGCGCGCTTCGAAACGCAACTTTGATGCCAAGTAAGACCGCAAAATAGTATTTACTATTTGAATCATCTAGTGTTTTTCAAACTAAAAAATTCAAATTTTTAAGAAAATAAACATAAAATATGAAATACATTAAGGAGCACGATTAAAAAGGGAATGATATTCAAAACTCCTATATTTTTTAGTCCTAGGGTGGAACAGCGTGTCCCAAAAAGAATATTATAGTTCTAAAGCTTCGTACAGATTTGAGCATCTTTGCGCGCACGAACGCTCAAGTCTGGACTGGACTGGATTTTGTTCGCACACACACTCTGAACGCCGTTTCTCACGAAAATCGTTTGATGTACCGACAAGCGTTCGTGCGTGCAAAAATGTTCAAGTTTGTACAAAGCTTAAGGATTCGGCGACAACATAGTTTGAAAATCACTGATTATCAGACCAGTTTCATATTACCTATATACACGACAGTCTTACATTTGAATGACTTGTTCAAAGCTTCATCTCAAAAGTGTCTCACATTTGACATAATATCTAACAATAACTTATGCTACCATACTAAAATTCTATTTGTTTAAAATGTTTAAACGATGTTAACTAGCATGCACCTTACGCAAGATTCAAAATAATGAACTAGCAATCATGAAAAGGCTCGTTAATGTAAAGTAACATTTTTGTAGCTAGATGACCACCTTACATTAGCAACTACTCTAAATATTAATCATTATTCCAGCTATCAGGAATCGCCGGAGACGTTCAACTACGACAGCCACTTGAAGAAATCAAGTTTCGACCCGTTAAGGTATAGCATCGCACACATGCACACATACATTCACATGCATTATTTTTCCTCACACACACACACACATGATTTAATTGATTATTTGCAGCTTTTCGACGTTCGGGATGGAGAAGCGTGGAAACGTCGACGCCGCCAATCCAGAGAGCTAAGCTTCAGTCGACGCTGCAACAAACAAACAAACCAACCAACATAAACATCAACCGTCAATTTTTTTCTTAATTAATAATCACAACAACAACAACAACAAAAACAAAAAAACAACAACACAACTAATCAATTTGGTAGAAGGCGTTAATAATACGAAACATTGTTTTGATTTCAATTCAACTTTTTCTATTATATAATATATAATATAATGTTGTCATATCGTAGAATGTTTGAATGATTGTTAAATTACTACTACTATATATAGATGTCATTACATTTTTAGGCTGGACCTTTGATTCATTTCAATAATAAACGATCTATTTATTGTGCTATACATACTATTTATTTCTTTCCGCAAATTTACAACACTTTTCATCCTGCACAATGGCGGACTTCGCTTGTTTTTGGGGCCTCCAAACTTCAAAACAAAGCGTTTAAAATGTAATTTAACTATTTAGGAAATAAGAACTCCTGAAATAATAACAAGCTTTCAGGCCTCTATCAGGCTAAATCCAAAAATGACTTAGTAATATAGATCGGTCGTCCCAAGCCTCGCAATAGTTAGGACTGCCAAAAATATCTTCCTTAAAAACAATTTTACTTCAAATAAACGCCAAGAAAGTTGATAAAATTATGAATTATAAATAAAAATAAATTTTCCTATAGCAATGCCATCTATGAATCTTTCGAAACAGTTTTTATAATATTCTGTAATTCCACTAGATGGAAATGTAATCGATGGTGCCTGCAACCAGACATGCTCGCATCGATGTTTATTGATGATTGATTGAATTTTCCAATGATGAATATTATTGAGGAAACGGCTAAAAATATTGTTCCATTTTTTTTTTTAGTCAAATCCAAACGTCCCACGCACGCACAACAAATTTAAATTTTCCATTTTTGGACACATCGCTTATTTAATAAATAATAAATCGGCGACAGCCAATAATAGATACGATGATGATGAGTTTATTATTATCGTATAATATACGAAAAATTGATTTTTGTGCGATTAATAATTAACGGCCGATGGATATGGCGTAAATATAGAATTATTAGCTATATTCTTGCTCTGCTGCACTGTTCATTCAACTTGATTCATTTCTAAGATTATTAATTCACCACCGCAGCGTTCAAAACCTTGAATAAATCATGGTCGTCGCTTTTTGTTTCATATGTTGTGGGTGTGTTGTCGTCGAATGCACGATTATGTTTCACTTCGAGTAAAATGTACGATATACGCACGAAATCGATTCCAACAAATTAATTTATTCATATTCTGGAAAAGTTTTCTTTTCTCCGGTGCGTAATTACTTCAAAATCGAATCGATTGATTCATTTCCATTTTTTACCTTTTGAAATCCAGCAAATTATCGGAAATATGCATCTAAACCAAACAAAGATATAAAGTGGATAAAAATAATTGTTAAAATTATGTTACAACGCTGACAACAATGCACATAATGCACATAAACGTCATATAATGTATTGGTAACCTTTTTTCAATAGCGTATCAATAAATGTTCTTTTTCATCATTTTTTTTTTATGAAAATTTGTTATAAAAACCTTCATGCATACGCTAAAGCATTTAGATGTTGTAAGCTCATAGATAAATCTTTATAGCAACATAAAATACATTATATTTTGCAATTAATTCAACTGATATTTTACGAGGCACGCAGATTTCACTGAATGTTAATACAAAGATGGTCTAAAAAGTTTTAAGCCCTTTGGATATTTTAATAATCTTTCAATTACTTGCCGTTTTTTTACTAAATCTAAATATTTTTTGCATTATTTTTACATTTCTCGTCTTTTTTCAATTTCTTTTGAAGCAAATAATTGAAAATCACAAAAGATATGAAAAAGAAACGTGAAAAATTGCAAATTAATGCTGACAAGACCCAAAATCACCTTCGTAGATGGCAGTGTAACAAAATTTATACACTTCTCTTTATTAGTTATTACATGTTATTCGATTATTATGATTCTCAATTTTTTATGCTTTTATAAATGATATGACATTTGAATGGTAATATCATTTACATCAATTGTGCATCGCCTACCTACATTCAGTCAGAATCAAAAACAAATATATACGCGCGCGCGCGAGCGATCTAATCGTAAGTATAAATCTGTTTGCGTTTAATTAGACGGAAGCGAATTGATTTTGAAATCGTATCGCCGAGGCCAAACAAAAAACGCCAAGCATTTTATATACCTCCACCGCACCATCACAATATGCTTATGAACAACGATGTTATTAACAATTTATTCGAACAAACAAATGTAATAATACAACAACAACGAAATAAGGAACAATGTAGAAGTATTGAAGCAGTACCGGATTATAATTAATATATGCAAATAAGAGAAATGTTATAGTTTGGGGTTTGTCACTTGGAGGAAGGTTGGATTCCAGCTTTATAATTGTGGCAATTTGCTTATATATTTTGTTAAACCAGGCGTAGTCCATTTATGTGTCGTTGCGAGCAATAATATAATATTTTCCCACATTTGAACCAACAAATATATAATACAACAACGAACTAATAGGGTAATGGATCTAGAGCGGGAGTGCCGGATTGGAACTTCATTCTTGTGGCAATTTGTTAATATATTATGTTAAACAGGGGTAGTCAACCTATATTTATGTGTATTTTCGAGCCATTATTTATTGTATTATTCTTATAAAATAAAAATTTTAAAAGACCTTAATCCTGATACTTCTACCAGTCACCACAAAAGCTTAACTGTCCATTAATGGATGGTAAAGCGCCAAATAATTATTGGTGGCCTGTGAAAGGGCAATTAGAAAAGCGATGTGCAATGAGTAAAATATTAACCTCCAAAAAAGCTTAACTTGTGCAGCATTTAAAGACAAACACTGGGCAAGAAAAGTGATAAAAAATTGATAATTATAGAAAAAAAAATTGACTATGAGAAATTTTAATTTTTAATTTTCCAATGTTAACCTCCAAAAGAACTTAACTTGAACAAGATATACACAAACAGGAAGAGTGAACAAATCTATGATAAAAAATAGAAATATATACTTAGAAAAATAAATAGATTGTCTTCATACTTTTCTAATTGCCCTTTGAAATGTGAAAACAATTTATCTCTCCTTGTATTTTATACTTGTCAAAGGCCCGTTGAAAGCTTACAATCCGGTCCTGAATAAAGGTAACAATAAATAAAAAAACAGTATCGCTTTGCAGCGCTTATAATAGCAACAACACTTATCAATTCAACTAATCGCTGAGGCTACCAGTAATGCTTTTTCCGATAATTCATCCATCCATACTACCTTGAGCCAATCGCTTTGCATTATTCGTTCAAATCGTCAATTAAATTATTGTTATAATAATGCTTAGATAAAAAATGCGTCACTAAAACAATTTGTATAAATAGATTTAATTATGCTATAAATAAGTTGGAAATAAATATTAAAGCGACGTGCATATCAGAAAACTTGAAAAGTAGAAGGGGGGAAAGACGCGCGCGGGGGGCGGCAAGATACGACCATCCGCGTATACGTAATATAATACTATACATTTATCGCATGAATTTTTAATCGGCGACGACCCGTTGTTGTGTTGTTGGACGGCGAACGACGACGGTACGTCCAGCACGGTGCGGCGCGCATTCGCACGCAAATCATCGTCGGACACACGATGGCACTGCTGAACAAGTTCTTGTTCTGCTTCTCGATCCGGCTCGGTGCCATCATCATCGGCATCTGGACGCTGGTAAGTGGCAAATAAGTCCATTTCAACTTTCATTAGATGCATCCGCAAATGGAGTGTAAAGCAATTAGTAGGGGGTGGATATTACATGCATATTGTGATAGGTATATAGACTGTTTGGAGTTGCCTTTAAAACAGCAAGAAAAAAGATATAAGGGTTGTATTTTTACTCCAGTGCAAAATTCTAATAAAATTTATAAATGTGACGACTTTGAGGGGTGAGTACCTTTTACTCACTTTATGGTAGGATTGCACTTATATGAAACGATTTGTCCACACTCATTAAAAAAATAATATTTTAAGCTGCGTTTTTCTACAACAACCACCGAACCCTGAATTTACCTTACAAAACTAATTCCAAGAGATAAGACTGTCGTATAAAGCAACCACGATAAATCGTTATCATGGATCCTCCAATAAAGTGTGGCAAAAGTACTCAACCAGTTTGAATGTAGTCTTGTTTAAAAAATTGAATTTTATGGCCTATCGTGAGAATGTACTTGAATTGATATATTTCTAGAATTTTGTTTAGCTAACAAGTTCATACTCAAACTTTATAATGAGTTTTCAGAACACACCCTGTTAAAATTACTGGAAATAAGGTTTTTATCACATACAATTTGAATTATGTATTAAATTAAGGACTTCACAATGGAAGTAGCAGATTTTGAAAAAAACTTTGTTACTAATTTTTACATATAGACTCAAACTTCAACGTTTCATCAGGAACCTTAACGTAAAATCAACAAGTAAGATTTGTTTCATGTAATAACCATTTATTATATATTCTCCTTGTTTATGTTTAATAAATATCCCTGATGATGACTGAACTATATAGTCGAGAAGTTAGACGTCTATGTATAATAACAACTAGCAACGACTTTTTATCAAAACCCGCAATCTGATCATGACTACACCACCGAACGCAAACCAAAAACGATTTGAACTGTTTTGTTTTTGTATAGGTGCAAGCAACAATATGCCTAATGATCTCGATCATCAGCTTGAAGAACCTGAACGACGCGCGCGACTTCCTGCTCGATCTAATAAAAACGCTGCGAATTGGTAACACGCATCTCAATCACATCGCAAATGGTACGTTATGTCCACCACCTATATATAATACTATACCGACCGACGATGATCAATATGCTAATCGAATCGCAATAGCATTTGCCGTCGCTCCCGCCCCCACAATTTGTGTGCGCGTATATTAATTAATCGGTTTGCATAAATTGTGCATTAACTTGCTTGTGTTCTGTAATGGATTTCGATAAAATATATATTGTACGCGCAGACAAGCGCTTGTTATGTCAGTAATTAAACAAGCAAAGCTTTAAAACAATTTTTAATCGATCGAATAATTTATGCTATAAAACAAACAACTCAGAAAACATTCCTTATTTATTAAGTATGGGTAATTGCATTTATTTTCTATTTGTGCTGATTATTTATGCTATAACAATTTGACTATTTCATCTTCTGTATATATTATACCTGCGATGAATTTGTACTAATTTAAAGTGTTTATTTGATTTTCAGAGCCGCGAATTCTAATAATTGTACTAAACTCCTACTTCTGCGTGCTAATTCTCTCCTGTGTTATGCTAATTATCGGTGCCATACAGGTGAGCCTTTGTCATGTCATTATCTGTCTGCCTCAGTGGTATAACTACCGGTCTTCAATAATTGAGCACTTTACAAAAAAGAATTGCGCGGAGCATTCTTCATATAATACGCTGCTCTCTTCCTGTCAAGAATTCCGAATTCATTTTTACAGATCCTCTGAAAATACCTATTCTTCTCCCTGAATCACCCCTTTAATATGCATTTTTAGCAGATTATATTGGAATTATATGAAAAAGAATCATTTAACTATCCTCACCCAGTATAAACAATTTTTGTTTTACTCAATTTTTATTTATTTTTGCAGTGCAATCGTCGCCTACTCTACTCCTATGCGATATACAATCTACTTTACATCTTTCTAACCCTCATTATCCACATGGTACTGATGCTCTACTTAAAACACAAGGAATTCTCACTCGGCAACCTGATTCTCTTCAGCAACATTGGTGCCATTATCATTTGTATATTTTCCTCGCTAAATATATCAATTCCCATTAGCAATAATTCATTTTTTTTTGTAGTGATTTTGATTTACTTCTGGGTCTGCGTGGTATCTTTCATAAAAATTCTACTAGAGCTAGAGAAGGAAATTGAGAATCATCAGGCGCTGCTGGACAATCGACGCAAGCATATGAAGCGGTTGTTAGATTTACGCTATCACAGCAATTATAATGCGCGTGAAGGTGAAATGGAAAATGAGAGCGGATTTTAATTTTGAAAAAAAAAACGGCAAAAAAAGAACGCTGCGGACAGGATTCGAACCTGTGCGGGTAGAACCCAATGGATTTCAAGTCCATCTCCTTAACCACTCGGACACCGCAGCTCATTCTCTATTTCTCACAATTTATCTTATTTCAAGACATATTGTTATATATTTTTAATTTATTATTATTTTAAATATAAACTATTTATAATAAATTCATGATTATTTACTTATTTAGACAACATATCAAACATATAAATTGCATGAATACGCTGTGATAATTAAATATTTATATATTAACGTTGGCAACAAATTTGATCTGACTTGATTATACATTAAATAATGGTTTTATTGTATCTACACATAATTTAACCTCGATAATATTATTTAAACTATAACTTTCCACATTAACCTACATATTTAAAGAATAAACCATCGCGTATGAACATTTCCACAGTTGGTAGCTCTGCCAATGTTTGACATTTCAAAGTTGCTGACTGCTCATTGATTTGTTTGCTGTTTCAAATTAAGTTACTTTACATTAAATAAAAAGCAATGCCGCTAGAGAACCTAGAAGATCAAGGGTTGGAAAAGAACCCCAACCTTGAACTGGCCCAATACAAATTCCTGCTAAATTTGCCAGAATGCAAGACCGACCGCTTCATCCATCAGAAAATCTCCGAAGCGATCAAAAAAGATGGTAAGCTAGCTACACAGCATGACTCTTCACATTTACTAAATGTGCTATATTTTAGATATGGCCCCATGGTATGAGATTGTATGTCGCGACGCCGGTTGGAAATTGGACGCGGGATTCCTCAAACAAATGCAGGGAAAAAATGAGGCGATGATTAAGCAGTTGGACGAGACGATCGAGGACGCCGAAAAGAATCTGGGCGAGATGGAAGTGCGCGAGGCGTATCTACGTAAAGCTGAATATTACAGCAAGATTGGTGATAAGGACAATGCAATTACAACATTTAGGCAAGCGTATGATAAGACTGTATCGCTGGGACATCGCCTCGACATTATATTCCACATGATTCGTATTGGATTATTTTTTATGGATCATGATATTATTACTAGAAACATAGAAAAGGCTAAAATGTAACTTTAATATTAACTATTATTTGTATTTTCATTGATTAACAATCAAAATTTTGTAGTTTGATCGAGGAGGGAGGCGATTGGGATAGAAGAAATCGCTTGAAAGTCTACCAAGGCGTTTATAGTATGTCGATTAGAGATTTCAAAACAGCGGCAACAATGTTTTTGGATACAATCAGCACATTTACGTCATACGAATTGATGGATTACAAAGAGTTTGTTACATACACCGTTTACGTATCAATAATTAGCTTACCACGCAATCAATTACGCGATAAAGTAATATTATTGCCTTCTTCACCACAGTATAATTTTTTATGTTTATATATTATTTGTAGGTGGTGAAGGGATCTGAGATTCTAGAAGTATTACACTCTGAGCCATTCGTAAAAGATTATTTATTCTCACTCTACAACTGTCAGTATGCAGACTTCTTCAAAAATCTTTGTATGTAGAGCGATATTAAACCCATTACAAGAATAATTAATTAATTTGTTTTATATTTCAGCTAAAGTCGAGGAGGTTCTGCGTAAAAACTATTTATTAAATCCACACTATCGTTACTACGTACGCGAAATGCGCATTCTAGCCTACACGCAATTACTGGAATCGTATCGTTCGCTAACGCTCCAATACATGGCGGACGCGTTCGGCGTCACCACCGAATTCATCGATCAAGAGCTATCGACGTTTATTGCGTCCGGCCGCTTGCACTGTCGCATCGATCGGGTCGGCGGCATTGTCGAAACAAATCGGCCCGACCTGAAAAACGCCCAGTTCAATTCGGTGATCAAGCAGGGGGATCTGCTCCTCAATCGCGTCCAGAAATTGTCGCGCGTCATTAATATTTAATTAATCTTTTTCTGTAGTTTTGTGTTTTTTTGCTATAAATATTTTCAATTCGCTACAAATAAATTCGTTTGATTTTTTTGTACTAATGTCAGGCAATTCACTGACAGCGGACTCGTTTCAGAAGATTGTCACCAATTATACGAACGATGAGTTCGATATTGTTGTAGTTGGTGCCGGCCTGTCGGGACTGACTGCAGCGCTCACATTGTACGAAAAGGATCCGCACTTGAAGATCGTTGTCATTGAAGCGACAGGTATACGCAAATAAAATCCGACATGATATTACTAGATCATATTGATTTGCCTAGAAAATATTGGGGGACGTCACTACACCCTCGATGAAAATTTGGCATTCTGCTCGGATTGCAACTACTTCCTAAAGCAGTTATTGAATAAACTCAATATTAAAGCAGTTAAGCGATCAAATTATGGTAAGGATGTAGCTGAATTGACGGAGAATTTTTACGAGCAAGGCGATCATAGATTGCCGACCTTTGGAGGCTACTTCGGAAAGCTGCAGATTCAAAAGTTTCTCGCTGACGTAACAAAAAATTATTTGCCGTAAAACCCGGTGTAATTATTTTTAGTAAAAAGTTAAACTAAACTAAACATAGCAATGATGGTAACCTCCGGTCCGCGTTTTCATTCTAGATTTCATATTTGTCTGATAAAAAATGCAAACAATGAGTAATATTCAATTATCCACCATTTTTTAAAGCTATTTTAATGCATTTTTAAATTAAAATTCCACTTTCAAACTAACTAAATTTTTGGCTCTGAGTAAATTAAATCTTAAAGTTTGTCTTGTGATATAGAAAAGGTTGCCCCATAAAATCGAAAATTGGGGCGTCTTATAAAATGATAAAGCCTTCACTTCTACTGAGGGTACCTATAATAAAACAAACCATCTTTCAGTAACTAAATTTTTTGCCCGGAGTAAATATAATCTAAGTTTGGCACGCGATACATTAAAGCCTCCCATAAAATCATCTCGAAATTTCTCATAAACTGGGTTTTACGGCATTTGTTACCCACAATATCGTCTTAACCACATTTTTCAAACAGATGGAGGATCAAATCGAGCATGTCTCGTTTCACACACCAACGATTTTAGAAAACAGTGACGAGCTGGATCTGCAATCGATGGAAAACTACATTTGCGAACAGATTTATTCGCAACCAGCACGAAATTTTATTAGAAATCTTGTTGAAACCACTTGCGGTAGTAGCAACTTCGAAATCTAATTGTGATAGCGCTAAACTAGTCGTTTGCTGCTTTAAGGCGTTCCGGCCAAGAAAATCTCGGTGTTATTCTACATGGCGGTGTGTAATAGTATGCAAGGCATTGCCAATCAATTCACCAACGATGCGTCAGGAAAAGCTAGCTATTTAATTGAAGTAATTACATTCAGTCCTATAACTCTAAGAAAGTAATAAATCAGCTGTACAAACAACCGTTTGATACAAAACACCGTCCAAATAGGGTCAACAATAATGTGTAATACCATAGCACTATGAAGTTTATGGCTGTTCTTGGATAGAACTGACTTATAACATTCTTAGAGTTATAGAAAAACTTTACTTACATTAATACCAATTCAAAATTTCACTGAAATTCTTCCCAGGGTGGTATAAAACGAATTTGCGGTAATATTATTAACATCCATGGATTTGATTTGTATCTACGAGAGCGCGTTACAGAAATCTATCGCTATAAATATTTTGTGCTTGTTAAAACGACAAAACAAACGTATCGGTATGCAAATTCAATGCATTCTTCTATCAAATTTAGTTTG
Organism: Adinopsis sp. GC000173; assembly: GCA_030264715.1. Classification (NCBI taxonomy): domain Eukaryota; kingdom Metazoa; phylum Arthropoda; class Insecta; order Coleoptera; family Staphylinidae; genus Adinopsis; species Adinopsis sp. GC000173. The sequence continues at coordinate 18,660 of JARJDW010006845.1, read as the reverse complement.
TTTAGTTGTGCGTACGTTCTAATTGCAGTTCCGCCCACCGAGCTGCTGAAAATCATATTCCATCCCGAACTACCCCAAACGAGAGTTGATTTGCTACACGGCATGCATTCGTACGATTACAAAACATGTCTGATTACATTCAAAGATGTTGTAACACTAAACAAATTAATTAGTCAATGAAATAAATTCTGCGATTTTAGATCAATTGGCGGGAGTATAATTTGTCCGGTGATGTATTCGGTGCATGTCCGCGACCGAGCCATCCGGTGTTGCGCGGTTATAACGTGAGCGATGTCGTTGAGAATGGCGTGTTTGCCATCGTAACCGACCTAAATCCGGATAAAATCTGCAATCAATTAAAGATGTGTTACGGTCTTGATGGGAAAGATGTACCAACTACGTATGTGGATAAACTGTGGGGGGAACAATTATCCTATCGGTATTATTTCGCCCCGCAATTTGGCTGTATGTCACATATTTATGAACTACGAAGACCTTTAAACAGGTAATCATGCATTTTTAGACATATTGTTTATACTCGTTTAGAATGTTTTTTGCCGGATCGGAGACGGCTACTGATTGGTATGGACATCTAGAAGGAACCGTCCAGTCTGGATTTAGAGCTGCAGTTGAATTGATGTACGATTTCAAGCCGCAAACGCTTTCATACCGTGACATCGCCGCTTTGCTGTAAGATAAACTGTAAACTTACACAACAATCACGCACTAAACGCTCGTTCTATTTAGCCAAAAGCGAAAGATGGTGAACATGTTTAAAAACAGAACGATGCATCAAACTACGTTCTACCTCAAAGTGGTCGCAGTGCTTTGTGTTGCAGCCGGCAGTTACATAACTATTAATAGTCTATTGGCTAAATCGAAATAATAAAAGCAACAATTTATTTACTCATTATTAATTAATTCATGTCGAGCGTGTCAATGCGCTGGAAATAAATCACCAGCTCGCAGTGTGGCGTATGTGGAAATAAATCGACAGCAACTGCTTTTGTAGGCACAAACGGATCACCATACATCGTCTTCGATTCCGGCTTGCCGAGATCGATGAAATTCTTCATCGCTTGACGTGGATTGCACGAAATGTAAACAAGCTTCTTCATTTTATGAATTTTTCGAATCGTTGTAATTGATTTATTATCTGCAAATTGATGTTAATCATCATTTAACGTAATTTATCTATCAACGTACGTAATCCAGCTCTTGGAGGGTCGACTATCGGCACAACATCCTCGTTCTTAGCTCGTGCAAATAACGAATATAGAATCTCCTCGGCTTTACCGGCATAGAAATCGGCATTATCAATGCCATTATCCGCGGCATTTTGTTTGGCGTCTTCAATAGCTTGCGGAATTATTTCCAATCCTAGAACCTGATTGCATTTCCTTGCGAAACATAATCCAATCGTACCAGTACCGCAACAAATATCCAATATCGTACTGTTTGTAATATCACCAGCAAACTCAATTGCAGTATTGTATAAAACCTCAGCCGCGTTTGTATTAACTTGGAAGAAGGCCTCGGGTGATATGCGAAATTTAAGGCCATTCAATGTGTCGAATATATGCGTGTGGCCGTGTAAATGTTGCGGCTTTGATGTATTATCATCATTCGAAACTCTAAAATAACAAAGTTTACACACTGTATGTTATTTATCAATATTATAATTACTTTTTAGCAAGTGATTGATAGTACAACGACGTTACATTAGCACATTTTCCTTCACCCTCGAAAAAATACTCAATCAATTCCTGCTTTAGCTTCTCAGTCTGCTCATCTGTTAAGTCCTTTGGGTTAACACCAACAACTAGCATTAGTTGAGCTTTAGCCGTGCGTACCATCAGCTGTTTAAACTGCCCGCTTTGATCCTCTGGATTGAAGACGTCCAAGTTCGATACACGTACAAAACTTTCAAACGTCTTAAATTAAAGTATTGTAGTTTATCTATCACGCAATAATATGTTAAGCAAATTACCTTTGCTGCTAATTTCATCTCGTCGGGAACGTGGCGAAGATTGTCTAAAGGTCCCACACCTGTGATTCCATTAACGTAGCTTCCAATTCTAAAACCGACTGTTTTCAAGCCAGTTTCTTCATTAATTCCTACGGTAAACTCACATTTATTCCGATATCTATAATTTTAATAATGTTTCAATATAAAAAGCGCGATCAATTTATTTTAAATTACCCATCAATTTGTGTAGCATGTCGCATTTCTAATAATTCGCACGGTAATCCATCGTATAGAGCCTTCTGTTTGTCCATCCACTTTCTAAGTTCAGGATTATTATATGCTAAATCGTTCCCAATCTTCTTTAGGATTGATTTAATATCATCTTGCTTTTTTAATAGCTAAAATATGATTTTTAAAATACAGTACATAATAATTAAGAAATTATTATTACTTGTTCTTCGTATGGAATGTTCCAATACGGCGTCGCTGATGATTTCAATTTTTCTTCAACGCTTCTTTCATCTTTTGGCTTTTTGTTACTGAAAGCATCTTCACTCTCATTCCTACGTTTCTTCACTAATGGATCAGCAGATGCTTTAGCTTTCTATACACATGAATTAAAACATTATTAATAAATAGATTGAAGGATATTAATGAAGTACCATGACTGAAAGTGTCGTCCCTTTCCATTTGTATCCATTTAATGCATTCAAAGCCTTTTCGCGGTCTTCTTCGCTGCGAAAACCAACAAACGCAAACGGTGCATTTGGTCGTGGTGTTTTAATCTTGCTTGCATTCAATTGTAGCGTATCATTTAGCAACTTCTTCAATTGCTAAAAAGCTTACACTTAATTACCAGGCAAATTCACTGTAATTCAACCAACCTGAATGCCGTAATGTTTTGGCATACGCTTAATTTCAATTTTGAAATTTTCGGACGTAAATTCATCTCTTGATAAATACGCATAGGGATCATTATCATCGCCAATTTTATTATTTGTTTCTTCCATTACTGCACACGGTGGGCGAATGCCACTACGCCTAAATTAATTATCATGTCGTAGCTTGTACCACATTTTAGATGATTGACATAGAAATTCATTGCGTCATTACATTCATGTGGTGAGTAATCGACATACGGTTTTAAAGAATTCCATGCCGAATTTTGAAGGTTATGTTTGTTTGTAAACGTTGTAAACATGGAATTTACAAATAAGTCGGTTGTGCTTCAACGTTTTGGTGGTTACGATTGCTTACAAGTATTATCTACGATATATTCACATGAAATGTTTTAACAGGTATCGATTTCAGGTGGATAAACATCCATTGCCACCACTTGATGGCAATATTGAAGTAAAAGTCGCGTATTGCAGCTTAAATTTTGCTGATATTTACACGCGATTAGGATTAATACCGAAGGAATTTCCGTTCGTACCAGGTATAGAATGTGCTGGAGTTGTTTCCGCTCTGGGAGTGAATGATAGCGAATTTAAGGTAATGAATTTCTTGAGTTAAAAATTTGAAAATTTAATTGTGCTTTATATAAACAGGTGGGCGATCAAGTAATTTGCTACAATCACGACGGTGGATTGTACAGTGATGTAATTAGAATAAATCCAAGCAAATGTTATAAAATCCCGAACAACTTGGACCTGAAAATCGCAACTAGTTTATTCGTAAACTATTTAACAGCGTATTTCAGCTTGTTTAAGATTGGAAATCTTCAAGATAATGATACGATATTCATATCATCATGTGCAGGTATTACAATTTAATCAAAGAGGGCCAACCTTTTTCATGTTATGGGCTAAAAATTAAATAAACAATGCACAAATTTAAGGTGAAAACGCAACAAAATCATTCAAAAAAATCTAAAATTTGCAGGAAATTGCAGATTTGCTTATTTCATTCGCTTTTAACTAATCCATCTACCCATCATTGATATAAACTATAATTGTAGGTGGTTTGGGGTGGGCTGCAACACAACTAGCTAGAACAAAATCGGGCGTAAAAATCATCGGAACTGCTTCAAATGGAAAGTCCAGCATTGTGAAAGAAAACGGTGTTGATTACGTAGTTAATCACAACGATTTGGCTAAACTATCAGAAAAGCTTGATTTAATATTAGAGACACAATACGGTGAAAACACAAAAATTCTAGAATCGCTTTTAAAGCCGTTTGGGAAGCTTGTAATCTTAGGTGCAAATGGATTTATACAAAATCCGGATCATTTAGTATTTTCGGCTGAAAATAAACATGAAATTTCAGCATTAAATTTGATTCAGAATAATACAATGTTTGCCGGTTTGCACTTGGGCGTTCTAACTGAAAATTCCCCACAATTAATACGTCAAACTCTTGATGTTATAATTGAATTGTTGGGTAAATCAAAAATAAATCCGCGCATTGATTCCATTTGGGAGATTAATTCAATTGTAGATGCTACAAAGCAACTAGCAGAGCGTAAAAACATAGGAAAAGTACTTTGTAAAATGAATTGATAATAAAAAATTTTTGACACCATTTTTATTGTTTATTTACCATAGAAAAATTAATTCCAACTTTCGGTGGTGGTAGCCCAGTTTTGCTGGGGTGCTGTGTTGGCTGGCCATTCTTCTTGCACCTGCGTGGCCCAATCCTCATTCGGATTGTAAGCGCCCACTGGAGCGGCAGCAACAGGCGCTGGTCCCAGACCAGTTGGCTCATCAGCCCAATTCTCCGGATTGGCAGTGGTGGCCCAGTCGGTGTCTTGCGGCTCCAAAACAGCCTCAACGGGTTTAATCGCTGGAATTTCCTTGGCGGCTTGCTCTTCCTTTTCAGCCTCATCGGGTTCGCGGTAGAAGAACAAATCAACGACGATGTCCCATTTTTGTTCGCGTGGAATTTCACCGCGTAGACGCAAAACCTATAACAAAAAACAAAAGATAAATCAATCAAATATAATGTTCTGTTATAATTTCATCGACTTACTTCACGGGCCAACAGCCACCACATTAAACCAATGCTATGCGCCGACTTGTTATTGCATGGAATTGCAATATCGACGAAACGCAATGGCGAGTCCGTGTTGCACAAGGCAATAACAGGGATGTTAACGTATGATGCTTCGGTGATCGGTTGATGATCAGTAACCGGATCGGTGACGATCAACAATCTCGGTTCGCGGAAAGCAGCCTGTACTTGATTCGTAAATGCACCAGGGGTGAAACGTCCAGCGATTGGTGTAGCGCCGGTATGTGCAGCGAATTTCAACACAGCACGCTGGCCGTAGGCACGTCCGGAGATGACGAATACGTCAGCTGGATTTTCGATAGCGGCCACAGCTCTGGCAGCCAAAAGGAGCTTCTCCCATGTTCTGCGTAGATTAATAATATGAATACTGTTGTCCGGACGACGCCTGTACACATATTGCTCCATTTGGAAGTTCACATTTGTTGATCCAAGATGTGTGCAAGCAGCTAACATCTTGGTAACATCATCTTCTTTCAATGCGAGAATCTCGCAATTTCCCGACATCTTAACGTTTTTTTGAGTAACGTTCACCTATAAATTAGTTAATAGATACATTATTTCGCAGGAAAGGGTGAAACAAATGAATAATTTCAGCCACTTTAGATATGTAAGGCAGGCCTGCATTTTGGAGGTTATGTTGTTATTGATCAACATAAACTAAATTAAAAAATCAGAAAATTGACAAAATAATACTGAAATATAAAGCGGCTATAATCATTAATACAAATAATTTTAATTAACAATAATTTGAAAGTAGGATGATCAAAAAATAATAAGATAAATTACTTACGTTGTCAATGCCACAGGGAACAGTTGATAAAAGACAGTTTTTTGTTTCACCGTTGGCAACATGCAAAAGTGCAAAAAGTCCCTAAAAAGTAACCAAAATAATTAGAAACATTTATTATTTAAGGAATTAATAAATAAATAGTTTAATTTTTTATAAATATTTACAAATTTTGCTTTTAGAGTAAAAGAATTTCTTGATTAAAATCAAACAAAATGGCAATTTAAAGAAATGTTTTAAGTTGGCGAGCATGATGAAAACAATTACGGCAACTTTATATAAAATTTGAATCACATAAATTAAATTATAGGATAAAATTAATTAAAAGTTGACTAAAATAAATGATATGGATAAATATTCTTTGTAAAAACCATAATGTATTTAGTTTTAATGTTGGTAAACTGTAAAATTAATTTAATATTTAAAAACAACTGAAAATATATTTTAAATATGAAAAAACATGTGGTAAAAAAAATTTAAACTAATTTATTAGATCATAGATCATATTAAGGAAAAGCTGATTAAAACAAACAATATGAATAAAAATGGTGATAAAACGTTAATTTTCGGAGCGGCATTACACGCATCGCCGGTACAGGTGCAAACCGATATGTATAGCATTTTATTTGACAAAACATCACAACTCTCACTACTTTCCAATCCGGCACATTCTCTTATTGTTACCATCTCGTTGTTTTTACGAATGTACACTAAAATCAAAAAGCAATTATTACAATATAATCTATGATAGAGAGTACATTACGAGATTGTTGAATTTTTCTACAATATTTCATTCCTCCTTCATCCTCATCTTTCTCATCGGGCTCGTCTGCGTCACTAAACTGAGTGTCTGGTTCTGGTGGTGCTTGCTCTTCTCCTGTACCGCCACCTTTACCTGCTGCAGGATCATTACCGCCTCCAGCTGCTGGATCATCACTGCCTCCAGCTGCTGGATCATTACCCCCTCCAGCGTCTGGGTCTGGAGGTTTCTCAGATTTACTCTTCTCTTTCTTGCCGGAAGTTCCAGTTCCATCGACATTGTTTTCCGATTGGTCTTTACTGGCAGTTTGTGGAGCGGTGGTGGTAGTTTCATTACAGTCTTGCAAAAAAGATTTTGATAAATTTTCGTCACATCGTTTATGTACATCTGAACGACATTGGTAGCATTGTAAAGCCGTTACAATGACTGAAAAGGAACGAATAACTAGTAATTGAAGTGCTTCGATATCACATTTTCTTACCTATATTCAATGTCAATAGTAAAATTAGGGTAAAATGCATGTTTTGTCAAATGCCATATTAAATAAATAAATTTTGTTTTATGTTAAAACAACAGAATAAATCAACAATCGTTATATTATTACAAAAATCATAGTTAACAGTTATACTATATATATACATTAGGTACATTTCTTTCTTGTTTGTATAATAGATAAACTTCTACAAAAAAAAAATAACATAAAAAATCAGTCTTGTATGAATGACTGAATGCATCTATCCAAAATTCCTTTTACGATTTAGCAGCTTGTTGCTTTTCTCGTAGAAGAGCCAGAAGGTTAACGACCACGGTGCCATTCGCAACCAATTCGGAAAGAAGCCTTTGAATAGTCCAAAGACACCCTCATTGTTCACCGTCTTCTTACAGCAATCCCACGTAGTTTTGTAGTATAATCCTCTACAATATTCAACAAGTTTGTTACGAAATAAACAAAATAAAAACTTTCGTGTTGTAGTAAATGAGAAAAATCAATTATTGTTGTGAATCATACATCAGAACTGAGCAGTAGAAAAGTCATAATGATTTGTTCTCTGATTATTTGTTTAATTAATAATATAGATCTATTTTGACTCGTGCGTAACACTTTGTAACAATATTAAACAGATTTTTCTCGAAATAATTAGTGTTGCTCACCGTCCACGTTCGTCGACCGGTTGATTCATCACGCGCGTCTTAATTGTATCAGCCGGTGTACCAACGCACGCCGCCACAAAGCCAGCGGTGAAGCTCGACATAACATGCACGGCGGTGCCATCCTTCAGATGAAACTTTCGCATGAATAAGCGTTTGGATGAATCGTAGGTGGTTAAATCGCCTAGATTTATAAATGCGGCACGATATGCGTTAGGAACTACACCTAAAATTATGAATAATGTTTAGTTTTATGCCCAGTTGTTTTGAACTAGGTTTTATTACCTTTAAATAGACCTCGTACACCAGATTCTTGCAGTATCTTAACAAAGGCATGTCGAAGGCCGTGAACACGCGATGGTAGACCGACTAATCTCCGTTTACCCTCCATCTGTATTTGTACTTTAATTACATCCGCTGGATTAGCGAGAATTTGTGCAAATGTGCCAGCGCTAATACCACCTAAAAACATCATCAACTAATTATTCCCACAATCATATTATTAACAATTACATAGCGCCGATTTCCATACAGGCAGATAGCCCTCCTTGGGGTTGATAAAGCGCTCCCGCAATATTTGATAGGTGACCACGCGCGTTCCCGAATAGATGCTATGTCGTAGTAGTTGTGCTGAAATGCCCTGCCATAGCCGTGTGGCGCCTTCCTCGCGCGCGATGCCCAGCGCCGTTTTGAGCATGCCGCGATGCGGCGCCTAAAAACATGTGACGTTAGCGTTGTTAAGTTTAGCGCGATGCGTTTTTTGGCGTACGCACGGTAACCAGTTTGAAGTCGGCTTTGTTCGCGATCTCGCCTTGAATTTGAAGCCTCGTTTTGGTTAGATCCAACGGATACGTTACTGAAATATTCAATCGATTAGCAGCAACTAAGTATATTGTGATGGATCGTTTTTGTACCATATTCAGCCGCCCATGAACCTAATACGGATATTATGTACGTGCACACGAACCCATCCACAAAACGGGGTTGTTCTTGTAAATTAGGCATCATCTTAGCTCTGCAAAATATTGTTATACATCCCCATTCTTTATTGATATTGGCATTAATATCGCGTTCGTACATTTAAATTATACAACATTCTGCAGTGGGAAACTCGTGCTCTAGTATTTCAATCATTTCGTTATAAAAATAACTCACAGTCACGATTATCTCATGGGCAAAATTAGAATAACTAAATTAAACTGGTGCTGTGTTCCGAATTGCGGAAATTAATGGAAAAATTCAACGAGATGAAAATTTTTATACCCAGCATTGTTGCCATTTAACGATTCGCACACAGCTCATTGCAATCAATTAGCATTATCCAAATGGATAAATACATTATCGCCATTACATAATTGGAACGTAATACGTACGATTTATCTCGATTTTCCTCCGAAAAGTCCATTTTTCATCATGAACATGGCAACACCGATTAAATAGTACCTAAATTTTTTAAAGATAATTTATTAGCGTTTATTATCGCGATAATACATTGTTATATGATTAATTTACCAATATGCAGGTTAAAGTTCATTGCGATAAAGCCATCGTTGGTATACCTTTACTTGTCGTCTAGAAAAAGCAATAAATAACCTAAAATCTGTTTTGGTCCTTTTGATTTTATTTATATAGTGGTTTTCTGAAGGCTACACTTTATCAACAATATTTGCAATAATAATTATTGCGTTAGAGTGCGTCATTTTATCATTATTAATTTATTTATTAAATATATACATAGAGAGAAGATTGTGTATGTGTGTATACGTAACTATCTAGATATTTTTTTCTATAGCTGTATAGATTGCAAACATCAACTCAACAATTAACATCACATTACGACATTACATTGATATTATTTAATTATGCAAAAACATACCAATACAGCAATAACATATTATTTTTATTTTCATTTAAAATGTATTCGATTGCATCGATTCTAAGCGTCCTAAACTTGTTTGCCACGTATGTTCTAACCTGCACCAACAGGTTACCAACAAATACGCTAAAAGTGCGATTGTTTTATTTGTTCAATTGCTGGAATTTCATTGATTCTTTGCATTTGATTAAATCAATTAATACATATAGAAAAAATTGGAGATTTAATGATTGATTCCGCATTCGATTTATTCCAGAATGATTGGCGCTGCATTCGCCACCAACTTCACGCGTATGATTCATACGCCTAAGTGTTAAATTTCCATGGTGGTAGATGGGAGTGTACCACTTCGAAGCGTGTTAATTTTAACCAGCACCAAATCGCCAATAAAAAATCACCAAATCGAGACAGTGCAAGGAACAATTTTGGCGATCATCAAATACGGATAAAACATGTCGATAACATTCTGAATGGAACATTAATGTGTGCGTTTGTGGTTCGATTCGTCGACGAGAACGAAATATTCAAATAACACACACAGCGAGAGCGAGGAGAGAAAAAGGAACTGCCATTGGCTAGTGATTAAAAAGCAATTTGTGTTTTTTTTTAAGTGACGTCCTTTGTGTTTTGTGATACATAAGCATAAATAATTAATTAATTAATTAGATCTAATAGAGACGCAATGGAGGCTGTAGCAAAACATGAATTTAATGCGACAGCTGATGATGAACTTAGCTTTAAAAAATCGCAGGTTTTAAAGGTACGTCAAATCGCAAACAAAACAACAACGACGCATTAATTTTTTACAATTGTTTATTTACTATATTCTAGATTTTAAATATGGAAGATGATATGAATTGGTTTCGCGCTGAATTAGATGGCAGAGAGGGCTTAATTCCTAGTAATTATATTGAAATGAGAGATCACAAGTGAGTTTCGTATACCATCCATCATCGATTAATTAATAATATTCATGATTGCAGCTGGTATTTTGGTAAAATCACAAGAGCGGATGCAGAAAAACTATTAATTAATAAACATGAAGGGGCCTTCCTTATTCGTATTAGTGAATCTTCGCCGGGCGATTTTTCATTATCAGTCAAGTAGGTATCTAAGCAAAAAAATCAACGTAGAAATTGAGGTTAAGTAATTATACTAACTGAGTGCATTTTTAGATGTTCGGATGGCGTGCAGCATTTCAAAGTGCTACGAGACGCACAGGGTAAATTTTTTCTATGGGTGGTGAAGTTCAACTCGTTAAATGAATTAGTCGAATACCATCGCACGGCGTCCGTGTCACGTTCGCAAGAGGTGAAGCTGAAAGACATGGTGGCCGAGGAGGTAAATATCACCCAATCCCAATTACACATTTCGTTGATAGCCTCTAGTTGATTAGTAAACCAATTTTTTTACTTTGCTTTTAATACCAATTTATATATTATATATACGAAATGTAAATATGAGAATACATACACACATAAACATATTTCTAGGTATCGACATGCAACAAAATTACCAGGTGTGTAATTTGTGTTCGCTTTCAATGTTATAAAATAATCTTAACAAACAAAAATCTATCATAAATGTCATTATTGTTAGAAGCGCGCAAATAAGGTCGGGCATTTGCATATAAAAAAAAGTTCTACTTGTGTAGAGAGAAAAAAAGTAGGTAGGTGCGATTCGTATCGTATCGATAATTAAATTCAAATGAAACAATTCGCAATAAAAAAAATGTAATAATGGAATTATTATTATTTGAATTGATAGCGATTTTATGTAGAAATCACGATTTTTTTTCTCCATCCAACAAACACACACAATTCAAACTAACAACGCATTAATTTATTTATTGGGCTTTGTGTTTTACGTGTAAATAATGTTTTATTTTTATTATTAACCATATTAGACGGTGAAGTTAGCTTTAAATCAATTAACATAATGTTCGCGCTTTGTTTGTAAATAACGTATCGTGTAGTGGTGCAGCAATCATATACATACAACATACATATTTTTATTATAATTTATCGTATTTTGCGTTGATGATAAGCCGTTGAGTTTTTAGCGGAAAAACGTAAAAAATATGGGCGATTTATTATGCGCTTCATCAGCTGTAACAATTTGTATTATTTTTTTTATAATCGCCGATAAAAATTAATAAATCAATTGAATCCATAAAAATGCAATTATGTGTGTTGGGTTTTTATGGATTTTACGAGAAAATTCTGCGCAATTATACATCATCGCAACCAAAGCGATATTCGGTATGCAAAATTGATTAAACATTAATTTTATTTTTAAATGATGTACCTACATTGCAAATAAAGTCGCTGTTTTATTTATCAACACCTATAGAATAAATAAAAATTAAGATAGGAACTGATACTTGATAGAAGTGCTTGATCAATGAATCATTATATGTTATATAACGCGACAAGCACGTTCAATATTTATTAGGAGCGCGAAAAATTAAGCAATTTTAGAAAATTCACGTACTATACATATTTTCTTTATTGATTTCGATGGAACGCCTCAATCTTAATTAATTCAATTGAATTAAATCCCACAATATGGCAAATAATTAACGATATCGATTAAACGTCGTCATCTTTAAAGCGATAAATTAGTTGGGTTTTTTAGAGAATCGATAATAAAACAAACAAAAAGCAGTGTGTGATAGAAACCGTGAATAATATTTTTGATGATTTGGTAATGAACATTAATTGTCATCAGGGACAAGTCGTAAAGCTAAAAGTAGCAGCATTCATGCCAATTTGAAACGTGATGAAATTTTTTTTAATTGCATTGCAATATTATTGTCACTGTTATGTGTAATGCATGTTATTCAACAAGTAAGGAGTAATTTTTCATTTACTCGGAATCCATACTTAATTGATGTTTATAGATTGGTGTATAATGTAAAATTATGTGGTAAAATTACGATGTTTTGTGTGGATATCTTTGGTGTAACAGAAAAATTTGTTGCTTTTCTAGGAAATCGATAGTAAATCAGAGCGGTATGATTCGAAACTATGAGTAATATTACTTGCACATCGGTGGATTATTTGGGAATTAATATTAATTACCATAAAATTATAAAGTTACAAGCATCCGGATTCATGCCAATTTGAAATGCAACGAAATTGTTGTTCAATAAGTACACACAGTCATTTGTCACTTGCTTCGAACCGGCACTGAAACATTGACACCGCTCTAATGTAAAATTGGGGGAATTGAGTGTTGAAATTATGTTGTGCGGACACCTTTTGTTTAATACACTTGTTGTTAAGACGATTCCACTTAGAATTGATTGCGTTTGTATACCGATTCCGTGATGTTTCTAGCAGGAACTTATAAAATGTTAAATTTGTATCATATGGCTAACAGATTTGATGATTGCCTATTAAACTAAGATAGTACGACAAACAAAAGATTTATAAAGATTGTTTATTAAAAACAAATTACAACTGACGCAAAAAAACTAAATGAGTAGGACCTGCAATAAATTTTTTACTTTAAACAGCGATAGTTTGGTTATTTGGTCTTACATATTTATGCAAAGCTTATAACCTTTCTTGAATGATGTAAATATCACTTATCAAATGGCTGTAACCTTTCATGAATGTGATCTTATGAAGCGAACGCAGTCAATTATGGGTAAAACCACCTTAATAATTAACCGTGATAATTAGAAATAAATAATGAAATCAAATATCAGTTACATCCGTATTGCAATAGTTTGAATCGAGCAAGTATTTAAAATATTTAGCAACATTATTCTTTATTGTCAGCAGATTATTGTTACTATTGATAATTAAAGTCGATAACATTCAATCTCGTATCACAATGGTTGTGGGAGTAGTTTTTTAGTAAAGTGAAGCTAACTTCGCGTCGATATGATTGCGAATGCCAAACCGAATGATTTCTGCTTTTGTGTTTCAGTGTCTAGTGCAAGCGCTGTACGATTTCACCCCCCAAGAAGCTGGCGAATTGGAGTTCAAACGCGGCGATGTCATAACAGTTACCGATCGCAGCGACCAGCATTGGTGGCATGGTGAAATTGGAAATCGCCGAGGCCTATTTCCCGCTACTTATGTTACACCTTATCGCACATAATGATATATATTTCTATCCCACACCCACAATCCCCCCAAACAACAACAACAACAAAAACACACACACACACATCAAACAACGTTAAGTTTTTTTTCTTGCATTTGTTTGGTTTTTCGTTACTATCGAATTAGTGCACGATTAATTAGTTAATTAATTAGTCGTCACTCACTTTATCATATTTTCTAAAAAAAATATCGCTAATTCTCTTTCTTATATCGACTTTATTATTCACTTCTTTGAAATCTAACTGATGTTTTTTGTGATAATTTTGAGTTTTATTTATAATAAGGATATTTCAAAATTATTAATATATATTTATGATTATTATAAGACTTATCAGCCTCCTAATTTTACAATTGTTATTTCATGCAATTTAATTCTATTATACATACAATTATTTTATTATTTTGTAAGAATTTATTTTAGATTCTTTTTTTATCTACGATGATATGCTTCAAATTCAATTCAAAACAAGTTCCTGTGTTTGTACGATTTGACGACACTAGATCAAGAATCTAAAAGAAATGATAAAAAAATACCCAACACGCTTTTGCTCATTTATTATTTTAATTGATTTGTATGTGGAAGAGTAAATATTTTTCTAAATTGTATAATTATAGTATAAAACGCAACGAACATATTTACGCTAGTAAATGTAAAATATCTAACATTTAGTGACAAAAGAGATTATATTTATGCTATAATTAATTCAACGTTTCACATACGGTATATTCAATTTTTGATGAACCAAACAACAACAACAAATAAATTATATTAAAATTAAATAGAAAATATTTTAGCATACCTTTAAATAAGAAAATGTTATTTTAGACAGAATTTGATCATAATGTTTAAATGTATTTGTTTTTATGTTAGTTACGAAAAAAAAAATGATACCTTTTTTCTTATCAACACACAAAAAGGAATAAAAACAACTATCTTAAGATTTAATTAATAGATTTTATGTTAAAAATACAAAACGCATACTATAAACAACAATTTATATCTAAACAAAAAAAAATTGAAACAATTTGCTTCCATATATTTGTAAATAGATTTAGATAACGTGCCAGATCATTCATTCTTCTTTCATAATTTTATTCGTCTTATATATTATTTTGTTTCGTTTATTATTATTTGTCAATCTTTCTTGAATCAACCACCTTTTTAGATTTTACATACATTTTTGGCATTATCTTGCTTGTTTTATTTTATATTTTAAGTTTTTATGTAAATACTAACGTAGAAATACATATATAAACATTTTATTAAGCGCTACTTTATACATATATGTTAAGTAAATAAAGTATTATTTAAAAAAAATATATATATATTACATATTGTATAAGGCTGATTCATATGTGATTATCACTTTAGTGTTGTAAAAATTATAGAATTTCCTTTCTTTTGCCCTTGGAGAGAGGAAGCGGTGTGCTCATTAACGTTTTTGATGATAAAACAATGTGCGACAAACAAAATCAGGGAATTTAAATTTAGTGTTGTTATTGGTGGAATGAACCAGGTGATACAATATCATAGAATAGCTGTTGAAGAGGATGTAAGTGAGATAAGATGAAAGCTGACTGATAATTTAGTTATCGACCAAGTTAGATATTTTACTAATTCGATAAGGGGCAATAAAACTTGTTGACGAAGACATAAGTTGCGATGTCAGGACGTTAGTTCGAAGAACATGTAGGAAATATAAGAAATATTTGATTTTGAGAATGAAGCAGCCACCAACGAGGATGAAAGTATCTATGTTGTCCAAGCCCAAATACTAAAGCGGAAATTTGTTTATTGAGTCCTAAAAAACCGCACACTATTCTCTATTTTAATCAAAAAATGATCGCCATAGAATATTTATTATTTTCTTGGAAAGAAATGAGTGGAACTAGCGTAAGTGCAAAACTTCTACGAATAATATAAGTATTAAGCATCTCAGTACAAGCTTCTCTTGCTGCTAAATATGTTTATTACAATTTGTTTGTTATTTGCTGTATGTAAGATAGGAGTAGAAAGAGAATTATAATGTTTTTCAATCGAAATCTTGCACAATTTTTCATGAAAACGCTTAAAAATTTAAAAACTTATGGTGCTGCACCAATCGTCAAATCGCTGAACACTCAGCTTGAGCATTTTGCTATCAGAGGTGTTTTTAAATTTTATGGTGCTGCACCTATCGGGAACTAGCTGAACACTTAACTTAGCTGCTTTGCGTCTAGGTGGCGCAATATAAATAAATAAATTTTATCATAAATATGTTTCAATTACAGTGCATTCCAAATTAAAATCAAGATAAAATATTACTTTCCCTTGCTTATACGTATAGACTGTAATGTAATTTTTGCAACTATAAAAAACAAACAAGTGTGTCAATTAGCCTAAAATAACTTCTTTGTGTTAATAACATACGTTTTTCATGTGAAATAAATTCAAAATGTCAAATATCTTATGGGAAAACACAAAATGTAATCAAGATGAATCATAATTCGTGACTCAAAATGTTTACTGGAAGATAAACTTGTTAAATAACATACAAAGCACATAAAATATATGCAATTTGCATCGGTAATGATATGGAAGAGCCAGGACCTTCAACCTCAGCATCTAACCCTTTCAAGGTATTAAACATCATCGTTCACCACCCTCATATTAATTGATCTCATTTATCACCACCAGCATGTCACAATTGAGAAACAAAGCGACGATGAGGAGGAAAACTATTCCGATGAAAATAATCTACTCTCATCGTTACGATTGCGCAAAGAGAAGGCAGCCTCAAAGGTAACAATCAAACCAGGCTCACTGAATGTGTTATCGAGCAAGTATGAAAGCTTGGACTATGATATGTGTGAGAACTACTTGCTGCTGGATGAGGAGCGCAAGAAAGGCTACAAATTTGTCGTGCAGAAAATGCTGGCTAGCTGGTTCGTCTTTTTAATGATTGGAGCAGTTACCGCTTTGATTGCAAGTTTTATCGATATATCAATCGATTATCTCAGCGAAATGAAGTACGAATTTCTAAGTCGATGTATCCTTTACCAGGACTAACCAGTAAATTAACTATATTCAATGTAGATTCTTAACTAATTAATTAGATGTGGATGATTACGTTCTGCAAGGAAAATTGTACATTCCTTACTTATACTGGGTGTTGTTTAACATAATTCCTGTATTGATCGGCTCAATTCTAGTCGCTTATGTTGAAGTAAGATATAGAAATGCCTCGCTCTAACAGAAAACAACTAATTATCATTTTTAGCCCGTGGCTGGTGGTAGTGGTATTCCGCAAGTAAAATGCTATTTGAACGGGGTAAAAATACCGAGAATTGTACGAATACGAACGCTGTTCGTGAAAGCAATAGGCCTGATATGTTCGGTTGTTGGTGGCTTGGCTGGCGGAAAAGTAATCGATTTAAGTATTCCCTAAATTATTTCAATTAATGCATGCGTGTTTATCTAGGAAGGTCCTATGATTCATATTGGAGCAGCGGTGGCGGCTGGAATATCGCAGGGTAAGAGTACTACTTTCAATAAAGACCTTCACATTCTGCGATACTTTCGCGAGGATCAAGAGAAGCGAGATTTTGTATCAGGCGGTGCCGCTTCGGGTGTATCAGCAGCGTTCGGCGCGCCAGTTGGTAAATAATCGGCGTAATTATACTTGTCCACCATCTGTTATTATATTGTAACTGTAGGTGGTGTATTATTCAGCTTGGAGGAGGGAGCGAGTTTTTGGAATCAGAGCTTAACCTGGCGTATATTTTTTGCATCGGTCGTTAGCACATTTACGCTGAATTTGGTATTATCGATGTTCTTAGGCGAACCCGGTAATTTACAGTTTCCCGGACTGCTTAATCTAGGACATTACGAAGAATTTTCTTATTCCATTTATGAGTTACCAATTTTTGCTCTTTATGGCGCATTGGGTGGTCTGCTAGGCGCTTTATGGAACAGTATTAACTATAAATTATCTGTGTTTCGTCTAAGGTATTATTGCTTGCAAAATTATTTATTAGCTGAAATTAATCAATAATATTATAGGTATTTACAAAGGCGCTGGCTTAGAGTGTTAGAGGCGGTGCTGGTGGCTGCAATGACAGCAACATGCGGCTTTTTAATGATCTATTTCTTAAACGATTGCCGACCACTTGGACAGGATCCAACAAAATTTCCAACACAAGTAAATATCAAATCGCATTAAAATCTAGAGCAGTAGAATAATTAATAATCCGCGTTTTAGATGTATTGTTTTGATGGACAGTACAACGTGCTGGCGAGCGTTTGGTTTCAAACGCCTGAGGCTTCGGTGCGCTCGCTATTGCACGATCCGCCCGAGACACACGCTACCACATCGCTGCTTGTATTCGTCATCGTCTACTATTTAATCTCATGTTGGACGTTTGGTTTAGCAACATCAAATGGCATTTTTATACCATCGCTGCTGACAGGCGCCGCTTGGGGACGACTTATCGCCACACAGCTTCGCTACATCTATCCTAATGTATATATAATAACTTGAATTCATAATATTTAGGTCGAATAATTAAATAAATTTATAGGATTTGATTGTTCCTGGGAAGTATGCGTTAATTGGTGCAGCAGCTCAGCTAGGCGGTTTAGTACGTATGACAATTAGCTTGACCGTCGTCATTATGGAAACAACCGATAATATTGCCTTTGGCTTACCGCTAATTGTAACGCTTATCGCTGCCAAATGGACGGGTGACTTTTTCAATGACGTAAGTTACATGCAAAAAGTAAAGCAGGAGTAATCTATTTATTGTTTCTGTTAAGGGCATATATGATATTCATATACAGCTAAGTGGCATCCCGTTCTTGGCTTGGGATCCTCCTCCACTAACTCATAACATTTATGCGAGCGAAGTGATGTCGCATCCGGTCGTAACGCTAAAATGCGTCGAAAATGTTGGACATATTATTGAGGTGTTAAGAACTACTAGCTACAATGGCTTTCCCGTTGTGGATC
>JARJDW010006842.1:0-18601 GCA_030264715.1 Adinopsis sp. GC000173 | reverse complement strand
ATGGTGTAAAATTCCAAGAAGCTGATGATTGCATGGTTGTAACTATGCAATGTATGTATATGTACGACGCGCGCGTGTGCATGGAGATAGCGTTTTTGGATAAACGGTGACTTTTTCAACAACGTTAAAAATAAAACGGAATCTTTACTAAACCATTACATTTTTGTGGCAGTATATGCATACTTGGTTGCATAAATCAAGATGCTTTTAATTGGTTGACCGGCATGAATTTTATGTTGAAAAATGACACTGCGTTTTAGTCGTCTAGTATTTTTTAGTCACATTAAGCGGGCCATTCACGTCCCGACTTGTAGTCCAACTAGTAGGACGACTAGTTTGACAGTAGGCTCCACTCATTATCCGACTTTCAATCAAACTTGCGCTCCAACTTCAGTCCAACTCNCCAACTCCCGCATTCACGCTCCTACTCCGTCGCCAGTTGGAAGTCGGAGTTGGAAGTTGGACCTCCAAATGTTCCAACTCGTCCAACTGGATTTCCAACAATCCAACAAGCCTACTCACGGTCCGATTTTGGATCCAACTTTGACAGTTGTACTACTAGTCGGACTACAAGTTGGGACGTGAATGGCCCGCTTAATTCTGAAGTTTGTTTTGTAAGCAAAGGAAAAATAGACATGTTTTTAAAATTCTAACCTCAAATATCTCACACTCACTAAAGTGGTTGAATAGATTATTGCCTTTGATTTTATGATTTAAACAATACCGCAAATTAAAAACATTCGTATAATAACAAATACTAATTATACCAAACTTATGCAATCATGATCAACTTTTCAAATTTAATTTGCACTTCAATTTGAATGACATTTCATGGAATTAGTGTTATTAATTGTGGCAACACTGATTAATAGATCTATTACAAAAGTTATAGCCGTGGCATCACTGAGTGTGTATGAAGTTGCATATATTACATAAACTAAACCATCTGATAGGAAAAACATATTATCAAGACGACGACATAAACAAAACTATAAATATATAATATATCATATATATAGAGAGTGTTAATTTCTGTATTTAATTTTAGTAAAAAAAAACCAACTAGTCTTTAGCTATTTATTCTGGTTTTGTATTGCCGCAGATGAAAAAGGATAATTTAAACATTTGTAGATTGAAAGCAATTTTTCTTGTCGAAAAATGACATTTATAATAAAAGTGCTCATGAAAAGCCATCAACAAGATGGCTCAGCATTATATGAGAGGGTATAAATCTGTTGAGCAACAGATGTCGTTGCATGATTGTTGCAATTAAAAGCGCAATCACTTTTATTAAACGCTCGACGTATGTTAAAGTGTAGACATTTATTTCAAACGTATGCGCGCCCGGCTTCTTTATATGAAATATATCGTCCACATTGTCACTGGCAACAAATAATGTGTGTGCGCTTTTTTAAGTAAATTTCTGTCGTATTATGCCAAGTGCAAACATAATTGCACTCAACAATCATCAATCATACCTTATACCAAATACATTGCGTTGAGTTAAATTGAGACAAATATTAAATTCAATACCGTCTAAAAGCCTCTACGCCACCACCACCACACCAACGTTACTGTATTTGCTCAGACAACACCGAGAGTTTCCAGCTAGAAACCATCCAACCAACCTAACACATAAATATACAACCAACTTTCACGTCTACTAATTGTAACAATACAATAATTGTAATGCTATCTGGACGATGTTGAACGTTTGCCTAATCTAATGATAAATAAGCGAACATCCATCTAAATTACTACACCATTCATTCGAATGACAGACGTGTTCAATTTATACACGAAACGATCCAGTTTTGTTGCTGCTGCTCGATCTGGTTTTGGTGATGATTTATATATGACATCTGTGTACGCGAATACTCCTCGAATAGTATACGTACGGGTATACGACTAGAACGTATACGTATGTTGTACGTTTTAGGTTTGTGTAAGTTTGGCCGTCTGCAGAAAGAGATTAAATTTTTTGTGGTGTTTGCGGTTGTAAAAGGGGATTGCATTTACTCTTCAACAATAGAGATCAATTCTCTTCGAGTACTTTTTGTTGTTGAATGGTAGACACTTGAAGAAATTAAAAAGTGTGTGTGATTGTTGTTAGATAATGCATCACACATATTTAGAATCGAATCAAAAGGATGAGTGCTGTGTGAGTGATAGAAGAAGAGGAAAAGAGAGTAATGTTTTGTGTGTTATATACTTATATACTATACGTATACATGAACATATATATATATATATATATAGTATATCTATGGAATGGTTTTAAAGTGATTTTCCGTATGTGTAATGTGTGCATGGTGGCGATTGTTAGAATTCGCTCGTTCCCAGAGGATATGAAGAGAAGCGTTACTTACTTTCCTGTATATAATAGTAGTTCGTTTAATACCAACTCCTAAGGGTAAACAGCCGGTTATCAACGGGATTTTACCCAAAAGTCCATTACTATTGTCAAACGAAAATCCTTTTCATAGAAAACGTTAAATTAATTTTTGGTTTTCATTGCGCTCATTTCGGGAAAGTTGGGTCAAAACATAATGTATCTTTAATTACAAATAAAATAAAATACGTCAGCCATATTTTATTATCTCCATGAGAAATTGCGTTTAATAAATTTTTCTTCATTTCATTTCGTTTTATATCTAACATAAGTAAAGTATAATAAATATTCGAAATGCCAAAGAGTAAATGATTAAATTAAATAATCATTTTGAATGAAATTATTGCGTAAATATTTTAATTTTAATTATGATGTAAGAAGACATTTTCATGGCTTAAATAAAACTAGTTTTAAATAAGTTTTGCACGGAGGTTAAAAGCGAGATACTTTTTTCGAGGTTTTGAAATGCTTCGTGTTATAAAGTTTAAACTTTTCTTGAATGGTCTTAAGAAATGCACGATGTAAATTTTCGCGGCATATCCGGGAAGAGTGCAAACATTTGTCGAGTCTTCTGTCATTGTTTGAGAATGAAAATTGTCGAGTGGCAGCAGCTCAGCGCGTTTCGTTGTTTTTTGTTACATTTTTTGGTAGCTGCTGCTGCTGCTGCTGCTACTGCCGCCTCCACTGCCGCCTCCACTGCCACTGCAAACCTTAAACATAAATCAATAACTTACCCATAATTGTACTTAATTCATGGCATTTAACATGGTCATTGCATGCCAAACGTATATATCACTCGACTCTACCCTACCAACCTACATGCTTCCTTCGATTTTAGCGTAAAGTACAATAGGAAATGTAGAAACTTGGTTTTATTTTTGCTTTTAGTTTAATCAACCATTGGAAATATCTTTATTTCAGCGCTGAAATTGCATTTTAATCAACTTATTCGATTTGCATAGCAAAAACTTTTGCGCTATTTTACTGCGCGCTGAAATTATTTCATAATATAATATTTTATTCATTTTTTATGTATTTGTTTAGTGCAATTTAATACACTTTTACGAGCTCCCGCTCTGTGTTTGTTTTATACAACATCTTATAAAACATTATTTAGATGTTTACTTTATAGAATCCGGAATGGAAACAGGTGTAAGCGGATTTCGATCGTTGCATCTAGGAATAAATAGAAAGTGGTGTAAAATCGTTTATGACCGATACTTTATTATGTATATACATTCTAAAAGTACTTGCGCCACCGATAAGGAATATTAAATAAAAGTTCAATGCTTGGAATAAAATCAATTCGTGTTTTGTGTTGTCGAAATGTAGGTATAAAAACAATTTTTTACCTATATATGTAAGTACCTATCTATATAATTTACTACTATCTTTACAATATTTTGAGTATTTTTTGTTTTCGAAAATTTCTGCATGTGTAATAAATAAAAATAAGGGTTTGAAAAAATACGATTTTTTTAAAAAATTTTTGATAAAATTACATTTTTTTTATTTAATTTTTCTGTAAGTTGTCTATTAAAAGAGATTATCTTAAAGTAACGATATAACAAATAACAATTAATAATTTATCTTTTATTTGTATGAATAATCGTGCGATTTTTGTAACGTTCTCTAATCTTCTAGTCCGTTTATTCTATGTGTGTTCCATATTTTTAAGTTACGAATTTATATCACATATATCAAATGCATTTTATCGAATAAAAAATCAAAAAAAGCAAAATAATTACAGATTATGCCACTAAAATTCAATGATTTAATAAAAAAATCAATGCGATTTAAATCAAATGATTTTAATCGTTCCAACCCTGATAAAAATCAAATATTACTGCAGTAAGACACTCTATAATTAATTAATAATAATAATAATTAATGAGCATAAAATTTAATTCCTACATATTTATTTGTCTAATTCAATTTAAGTCCAATTTTGAGCATTTCGTGCAATAAAGAGGTCACGGATATTCATAATTAATTTAATATTATTTTTCTTTTGATATAAGAAGTCAAGTTTGAAGGCATTTGTGAGTTGGAATTACTAGAATTTGTTATACATGTTGCGATAGAATGAATCATAAAACAAGTTGATTAACATATTTTTTATATACTTATAGTTTTTATTATACAAATCATCATGTCAATTAAACTTAATATATTCTAATTAAATGCAATGCGAATCAAGATGTATAAAAAAAACGAAAACAATGCGTACGAATTCTCTATTTACATTTAATTCTGATGAAATATTCAGAAACACGTACTTCATAAAAAGGAACTAAATTTTCTACATTTCGTTCAAGAGCACAGTTTGAAAACTGAAAATCGGTAATTTTATTCAATGTTTTCTCTTTCTCTCCGACTTTTTTTGCGATTAGATACCAAATCTAAATGAAAATAAAGCGCAAACATAATAAAAGCGTACGTGTGCAATGAAATCTTTGTTCTTCATTCGCCACAATCTAAAATTTTCACTTCCTACCACTTCACTCGAATCTGTGATGTACTTGATACAACAAATAAAATTTACAATTGCGCGCTTTCGGAAAATTAGATTT
The DNA here is from genome assembly GCA_030264715.1 of Adinopsis sp. GC000173. NCBI lineage: Eukaryota > Metazoa > Arthropoda > Insecta > Coleoptera > Staphylinidae > Adinopsis > Adinopsis sp. GC000173. The sequence goes on along the minus strand of JARJDW010006842.1, from coordinate 13,636 downwards.
GGATCGTGTGTATATATGAGAAGCGCGCTCTCAAAACTGAAATGAACAATATCTAAAGATATTAGACACCAATTAAGTGAATGAAATTACAAGCTGCATACGTATACTTAGTTTAACCATATCACGTGCCATTGTTACATGAACTGACATCTGTAACTTTATCAAATCTAGAATTTGCCTAACTCGAGTTACAACAAACGGACAATAAAATGAAATAAAATATAAGGTCTTTTAATATAAGTTTTTACACTTTATTTTGTAATTTTGAGAGCTTCGTTCAGACAAATTAATTAATTAATCTTTCATCTTTTTAACTCAATCAAAAAATCAAAAAATGTTTGGTTTCTTCGAAACATGTCTAATGCTGCTTTGCTAAGTCATGGGCCATCGACCAGAACAAGTGGTAGTCTGAAGGAACAATGTCTAGTGAATACAGCGCGGGGGTAAAACATCATCTTCAAAGTGTCCGTAACAATATTTGCGATATATGGCCGAGCGCATGGCCGAGTATTGTTGTGCAGAAAGATTACTCTACTATACCTTTTAGTGTATGGGGCCGTGTTTCAGTTTCAATACTCGGCTCAATTGCATAAAATATTGTTTATGATGTTGATTGTGTTCTTCAATGATGGTTTAGTTAGTTTGGCATGAATTTTCAATTAATAATGCCTCCAACTCGCCGCCTTCTAACGCTATCTGTCGCCCTGCGCATTATTTGATATTGATGTCAAATTTTCCATTTTTAATCCGTCGGAACACGTTTTTATTAGTGGAGATCACACATGTATCACACAGCAATTGACGATAATCAGCTGCCCTTTTCTCAAAATTAAAGCAAATTTGCAACACCCCGCATAAAGGCTTTTTTGTTATACTTCAGCGATGTAACTAATACTGTTTTTTATAGAAAAATAATATCATTTTAATGTACAATACATTCATGTCCAAAATGGTCTGATGCGATTTAATGTTAGTTTTACAGGTTTTAAATAAAGTGTAAAAACTTACCTATTAATAGACCTAAAATCATTTTTCGTTCATTCGTTTATTAATACGGGCTTAGTTCGAAAGCGATTTATTTATGCAGAAGCCAGCCGCCGAAAAAAATGTGCGATGACATTTTCCCATTTGTTGATTCGGCGGCGCGCAATATAAATTTCGAGATGTTAATAATCAGCGGAAAAGATTCGTTGATATGCACGAGCCACGACGTAATTACAATGAACAAATGAATAATATTTCAATGTTATTGTTGGTACACCTGCACCTCGTCTACATTCAAATGAGATAAAGGCGACGCTGCTGCTATTGCGTTCGCATTCAATGCAGCGAGGGAATTTTATCCACACGATTTTTTAATACTTGTTGTTTTTTTTGCGCCGCCACTTTATATTGTGCCCGACAAAAAAGCCTTCTCTGTGTGTTGTGAAAATATAGACGCAATTAAATCGCCACAGTGAACATTACACATTGCAAAAAACAACCAACAACAACATAAAATAAAAATTGTATATAAAAAGCAAAAACTTTTTTTGGCCAGTAGATTATTACCCTGAACGCGTATTACGTTTTGTGCACGAGTGTGAAATCAATTTGTGTCAGATTTTTGTTGTTGTTTTTCGGCGGAGAGAGCGGATTTAATTGCATGTATTGATTTGCTGGAATAGATAACCAAACTGGCAGCAAAGCGCACTTTTTTGCGAAAAGCGCCGCGAGCCTTTTAAGTGGATGATGGCATTCCATATAGTTTATTTCGTCGACGGGAGGTTAATGATAATTAGAAAAATGTAGATGACCGCCACGCCGAAAATACGACAGAACGAGAATTTAAAATTCCCTTTCGGCGTTTTTCATATGTGTGTGTATATATTGTTAATGAATTGTTGATGAACGCCACGAAAATTTTCATTCTAATTTCCTTTTTGTAATCGGCGGTTGTTTAGTGTGTGTGTATATTTTTAAAAGGTCTCTGGTGTAATGGGTCGCTTAAAATTCAACCGTCGTATTCCGAATATCCGGTAACAAGCAATTTGAATAACTTCGTCCTTGCACAAAAGCGAAATATATATATGTGTGTGTGTGTGTCTCTGCCAACTAAATGAAAATAAATAAGCGGAATTTTAATTAAAATTGCGTTTCTACATATATATACATATATACTTACACACACACACATATATATATAAAAATACAATTTTTTTAAACATTTTAATTGTATAATATTAAACTCTATTTCTGTTTCTGTTTTCATATGGGTTGGAAAACTAGAAAAGCAAGCTTATTTTAGCCAAAGCGAAAGGTGGTATTATTGCTGTCTAATCGGATGATACGAGCTTGTTGTTGTTCATAGATAAAATCTAAATCCTTTTCTTTGGATTAGCACTAAAATTACAGATTAAACATATTGCTCGCCATTTAGCCGAATTTATTTTATTTCAATTGCTTCGTTAATTAATTATCACAAGACGCTACCATGCGCTACACTTTGATGCAATTTTCGTCTACCACCACCAGCATAATTATACGCAAAACCAATGCAACAATTATTTTACCATTTATCATACGGTTGCGGCTAGATATACGTAGCGATGTGAGCATGTTCCTCAAACTTTATCATAAATAGAATTTAATGTTTACTTACCTTTATTATATTGCAGTCTGAAACATCTGCTACTTGAACCGTTTCTATCGTATAGTTAACAGCCATCCAGATTATTATTATAAAAACAGGAGCATCTACAAAATAATAAAAAGTTTTTTAAGGCAGAAATGAAAATTTATTTGATAAAAAGTTTAATGTGTTGCATATGAATCTAGTTATGTTAATCAGCGCTTATTTATACGACTCATAATTCTCTTGCTTTTTATTACAGATGGAATGTAGGATAAGAATAATTTGGTAAGTTTTTTTTATAGTACGGTTGCATGTTTTGTTTATTTTACTACAAATTAAGTGTAGAATTATATTTTTAATCAGCATTTTTGTCACAACGCTTTAGCCATGAGCAACAGAGATTTAAACATGAATTGTTTTATTTTCGTTTTAAAGCTTCCTATAAGCGTAAATTAAGTATCTTTAAGCGCGTACACTAAATTGTCACGACATGACAAATTTCCTTTTCTTTACACGTAAGAAATAAGTATTAAGGTAATGAAAAACAAAATTTTTTTATTGCTGGAAAAAGGAAAAAGGAAAAAGTTATGGAAATGGAATTAAGTGAGAATACCAAAGCATTTGGGAAAGACATAAAAATGGATAGAATATTATTAAGTTTATTTTTTATTTGAAATTAATCAATTTTTACATTTATTTATGTTATAATTTCTTTATCATTCCATTTTCTTTTTATTTACAATTGTCTTTTTTGCTATATAATATGAATGAGAATATTTACTTTCATTTACACATAAAAATACATAAATTGGTTTTATAACAATCAATATTTTTCAACATTCACTCGTTTTGCGCGCATACATTTTACTAAAAAAACGTACTGGGGAAATAAAACAACAACAACAACGTAATAAATGAAAACATAACAGCGCCCCCTATATAAGTTATATATACATATACGATAGAATGTCGTTAGAACACAACATAAACTACAAGAATGATAAATCATTTAATCATGTAAAAATTCAACTCAACGATGTATAGCCTAAAAAACTTGATAAATCTCAATGTACAATATCGTGTATGTATGTGTGTGTGTGTGTGTGTGTTTGGGTTAGTGTATGTGTACGTGTATGTGTATATGTGGCTCTGTGTGTAGGAGTGTGGGTTAAAATACGAATTTTGATTTACATTTATACAAATAATTACATACTGGGAAATAATCATTAACATCTAGAGTAAATAATGCAAGTATTACATGATTTATCGATTAGACTCCTTACAATTAGAATTAATTATGTAATATTGGATTGGCAGTAATTTTACAATTGTTTTTTTTATTTTTTCATTAAATCAGACTTTATGTTTAATTCATGTACGCCACTGCTTCCATCCTGCTTTGATTATTTGGTGCGTTGGGCGAACGAAAAAGTGTGTGCGATCTTGCATAATTAAATTTTCGTTTCTCCGAAATTTTGAACCAAAACTTGAATTTAATCTATCAGGTGCAGGTCTCAAGGGGGCGCCGAATTTTCTTTTTGCCGAAATCGGTTGGGGAGCTAAAAGTTGGTGTAAGTGTAGACGAGCGGTTGTAGTAAACTTATCAACATTCTATTAAGAGAAAATTCACATTTTCGCATCCAAAATTCCCGAATGGATATTACAGAGTTACCATAGTGACACATTACATGTAACAAAATGTTTACGACTTCGTTGTTTTTTTATACAGTACGAATTGGGTACAGTATATAGAGTACAGTACAGTAATACATAATTATGTAACTATGGATAAAAACTAATTGAAAACAGCATTGTCATTGTTCAGTCCTCATTGAAAGTAAGAAGGGGTGAGTGGATGAGACGTTCCCAATTCCATTATCAAGATGTTTTTATTAAAACCGTTTTGAAATCAAATAGTGTGTATAGTCTTTTGTTTCTTACGCTTTGATTGCAAATTTCATTGGCGCCACTCGCATAATAGATTCGTCCATTTCATTTCATTCATTCTCGTACAAAAACTAAAAAAATCTGCTTACAAATATTTAGTTATGTATTCACTAAAAAATTGTAATGATTATAACACACGAAGTGATTCAATAACAGTCCAAGGGTAGTTGAGTAGAAGGTAATCACCAAATTAGTTTTGACGTAATCAACACGATGACAGCACATGTTGTTAGAGGTAGGGAAGCGTGAAGATCAATCACTCCTCCTGAAACACATACAACATTTTCATTTTATATTAGGTATAAAAATTTGCTCTTTAAGTACTCTTCTTGCTGTTATTACTTTTTCATGCAGTGCTTAATTATTTACATTGATTGAAAAATGTTTTATGTATTTAGAAAATTCCTCGAATTTCAACCTAATACATCATTGATAGTTTCCAACGCGATGCAAATTTAATGATATTCCTGGAAAACAAGTTGGTGATCAATGCATGAATGTATAGTATGTAAGAAAATTCATAACTTTGTTATTATAATAATGTATAAATCAAGAGTGTGTTGGTAGCGGCGCCGTTATGGGACGCGGCAGTAAAACGTTTTTTTATGTGATGGGTTGTTGCAATACACATACAAGAGCAAACGCCGCGCCATCTTTTTGTTTGGGGTCGTCGTGTATTATGGAAGGCATCCTCAAAGGACCCATATAAATACATTATATAGAATATAAAAGTAGAAATCAGTTCGCGCTACCACTTCACACTCGGCTTTATTTCTTTGCATCCACTTTATTACAATACCGACACGCTGCGTGTTGGAAAGAATAACACGAAATCTTTTAAAAAAAGGTCACATATACGTATACGTATACGTATTATACGTCTAACGTAGTATACGTAGTATACGTAGAGGCCCCCCTATGGCGTGTTCTTTATTATCCGAGAAATATGAATTTCAAGGGTCATCGAATGGCTTGCTTAAGTCATCATCGTATAAAAAGTATTTTCATAATGTGTTTGTGCCGGCGGAAAGCAAACGCAGCTGCCATCTTACCGCACTAAAATCTACATTGTTGAAAAGTTTAATTTGCTTTTGCTGAAATATGGAAAATGGTGAATGCTGATAACGCCCAATAATCTCATTTGATATCAATATTACGTCGTAATTAATTGTCTTTAGTCGCTATTTTAATTACCGTTTCATTTGCGCGCCGCTGCTCGTTCACACATTCCAACCTTTAAAAACCTAACAGATGACGGTGCTAAATTATTACGAGCTCATTACGGTCATGTTTGCACCTGTCACAAACCACTAACAACATTATTACGTAAATTAATTGAGTCACTTAAAAGTGACAGTTCGTTTGATAAGATAACATGCGTGTGTGCTGTGTGTGCTGTGTCGGCCAGGATAAATTGTTGTTGCGAACCTTAATTTGCATTCTTTTTCTGTCGGACATTAAAGCTAAATGGTGGTGAATATAAAAATAAAAACGGGCGGAAAAGAAATAGAAAAGTTTTCGGGAAAGTGGGTGGAGTCGCATTCGCCCATATGCAATAATTTTCCTCGTTGAATTGTTATTTTCTTATATGAGGGCGCTCATTCCCGCATGTTTATATTCATTTCAAGACATCCCTTAAATAAACCTTTATTTTATTTTTAGAAAATTTTTGTTTTCAGTTTGCTGAAATTGCGATTGCGAATGGAAAAATGGCAGCCTAACAGAAAAAAAAAATTGAAAATAGAAACCGGTATTATCACGTACACGTTGAAAAAGAATTTTTGTATTGTACATATCACTATGAGCTAGGATATATGCTACTTGATATAAAACAATAAAAAAAAGTTTTGCTGCGTCTTGCAAAATAACATTTCTAACCAATTTCGGCGAGTCTAAAAGGTAAATTACCCGGCGCCTCCACCATAAATCAGTTTGGCTTACACGCAACTATGTGTATTGTGCAGCTTACAAATTTACTTAGCTTCAATTAGATTAAATGTCCGTCGTATAAATAACTCACAAGTTGGCACATAAACTACCAACCGCCAACTAATAACAATAATTTTAATATAAAATGACATACAATTAATCAGAATTTATGCGACGTGTGTAGTAATAGAAAAAAGAAACGGCGCAGTATTGTTTATAGTATGGCATGGTATGGTATGGTATGGTATGGTGCGGTAAATGAACATCAATCTAATCTAAATAATGATTTATCAATAATTCAAGTTCGTACCGCCAAGACTCGGTCCCATTAGAAGGACTGATGCCGGTTGTGGTGTATCCGGTTTCACTTCAACCTCCAAACTGTTAGCCCTGTATAGACGAAACTGTGTTGCCTCGCATCGAAGCCGTATTGCATCCCAGCTGCCACGTTCACTCGTCAGCTCTAATTTACTATTTGCAATTTCGAGCATTTCGCCATCTTTTATCGCCGACGATGATGTTGAATCAGGCACCTAAAAAATAAATTATTTAATTTTTCATCAAACTTTCATACATGCACACACACACATATAGAATATGCTACGATAAAATTCGTATTGTTATAGGTGCTTTACATAATTTCAACTTTATCATCTACTCGTTGAAAGAATTCATAATAAAACTCTGGATGAGAGTGCTCATAGAATTATAGAAAAGTTTCTCCAACAATAGGTAATGTTGGGCTAGTTATACGTATGTACGGTCAGTCCCCGTGCATTTATTTCTAGTCGCATGACGTTAATTAATATTTGAAAACTTTTCGAAACCAATGTATGTGTGTGTGCAGTAGTGGTAGTCCAGTCGTAGTGCTTCCTAAACCGCATACACATCCAATGAAAAGCGACGTTGTTTTCCGGCACGTCGTCGCTGAAGTTTTCAATTTGGAAAGTTTTCGACAATAAATTAGATCGATAATTAGTGCGAAGAGTGGCATTGAGCATCCTCACATACATATCTGATAAGCAAATTAACAGTAATTGGAAAAGGGCTGAGTGCTTTGTGTTTCACATTATCAACAATTTTCTTAAAATATGATACAATACTTTCAAACACTTTAATTGCCCAGAAACATTAATGAAATTTTTTATAAGTTATTAAATTGCACCATAAATATTTGTGATTAACTTATTTGCACATTTCATTTACTTTTTTATTTATTATTTTAAAGTATTTATATTTTCATATATGATAAAATAGACTTACAGTAATTGGAAAAGGGCTGAGTGCTTTGTGTTTCACACTATCAACAATTTTCTTAAAATATGATACAATACTTTCCAACACTTAGATTGCCCAGAAACATTAGTGAAATTTTTACGAGTTATTAAGTTGCACCATAACTAACCGTGATTGATTTAAGTGCACATTTCATTTACTTTTTTGCCATAAATTATTTATATCTTCATTAAAGAATTATACTAACCTTATACATGTTATTGCTTTACGACCTTTTGAAAAGATGGAAAATTATGCACTTATTTCGTGATCTTACTAAACATACCGATAATTAGTGCGAACAGTGGCATTAAGCATCATCACATACAAATCTGATAAGCAAATTAACAGTAATTGGAAAAGAGCTGAGTGCTTTGTGTTTTAGACTATCAACAATTTTCTTAAAATATGATACAATACTTTCCCACACTTTGATTGCCCAGAAACATTAATGACATTTTTAAGAGTTATTAGGTTCATTTCATTTACTTTTTTGCCATAAATTATTTATATTTTCATTGAAGAATGATACGAACCATCTACATTTTACGCTTTACGACCTTTTGAAAAGATGGAAAAGTATGCACTCATTTCGTGATCACACTAAACCTTTTGCCTTTGGGATAAAATTAGCGACAATGCCAAGAATGGTTTACCCACTTCAAACCAGGTGACAAGTCAGGAAGACAAACCAGGAATATGTTGGCAATCACACAATTATTCTTTCCCAGAGTCGTAAAGCATAACATGCTGAAGATGCGCATAATAATATTATTTTTCATAAAAAATGCATCCGTAGCAGTCCCTATGTTCGAGTACCATTTTTGTGGCTTTAGCTAGATTACAACAGCTTTTGATACGTTTAGTTAACATTGCCATTTGATTAGTAATGTACACATTGACTATTGTCGAGAGTATAATTGTTAGAAACGAGCCGATACGAACATATCCGTAGTGGGCTTGATTTGGTAAAATATCAATTAGTATTTATATGAAATTTGGTAGGCTGTAGGCAGAGTGTCATACTTTTGAATAGGACAATAATTGCGAGTACGTCGCATTTCCAATATTCAATAAATTACGCACATTCAATATTGATACATACAAACTCATTAACAGTAATAAATTATTTATGATAATGAATAAAGCATCCATTTATACATTTATTGCATTTAGTTGTAGTGATTTAGTATAAATTCAATTAGCAATATCAATAGAGAAATAATGTACGTTGGCGAATTTATTTTTTGATTGTGAATTTAAACGCTACAAATTACAATTAAAAAACATTGGCAGTAATTACATAACGCAACAATCAAATCGATTGACTGTAATTCTATAATAAGTTTTGTATTTCACATCCATCCACAAAAAATTATATTACACACTGTACGTTGACAATTATTCTAATTGAAAATCTATCCCAAAACGGACGAAAATTAAAATTGTCAAATTATAGATAGTATGAATGTGGTTTAGTATTTTTAATTTTTGGCTCGGTCGAAAAGGGGAATTTAATTATTAGCAGCAATTAACAGTTGAATTACTACACGCTTTGAAATCAAAGTGGAAAACAATAAATTTCAAAGATAATTTGATTATAATGCATAATGAAAATGGTTTTCGTGTGTTTGGTTGTTTGAGAGCGTCGCAACCACAATGTTACTCTATCTAGTGTGTACAAAAAAAATTGGATTCTGAAATTTCCAATCAGTAAGACATGAGTTGGATCATCAACTTGCCGGATTAGATTCTTGTGCGCGATTGGCGTCGTTAATAATAACACTCACACACAGATCGAGATGGTGCGGGAAATCGAAAGCGCGCGCGTGCAAAAAAAGCGAAAAGAAGGAAACGAGATGCTGCAGCTGGGTGAGAAGAAAAAAAAAACGAAGACAAAGTGTACATTCGAAATAATGAACTGTATGTTCTGGGATTAATTTGTGTAATGTTCCTTTTGCTCTATTTAGGTGTGAAAGATGGCATGGATGGATAAGATAGACCAAGTCATTTGGAAAATGACAATTTTCCTTCAATACTCGCTCGTATTCGTGCCCACATTCAAACATTTACCTTGCAAAAAAAAACGCTCATATTTGCAAAGAGAAATTTTTCGCAAAAATGCTTTTCATATATCTAGCGCGCGGTTGTTGCATTCGCAACGTCATCCACTTGAGGCTGGATTTTCATCATTCTGGCTGGTTAATTACCTGCATCCCGCATGACAATCATTTTGCTTTTTATTGTTTCGGGCAGAAAAAAACATGAAATGTTCGAACGGTTTTTTTTATTATTATTTTGGAATGTTGTAGAAAATTTTATAGTTTAACTATACGAATTGACATGTTTTATAACTGTCACGACTAGTGCTTTATTACCATCCTGAAAGCATTCACTTAAAATTTATTGGCAAAAGGATATATACGTTTTGTTGCTCGTTCTCCTCTTTTTTATATCGTTAAATTGCAAAACGTACAAATTAAATCACTTAATATTTCAAACGCAAGATACGAAATAATCGATAAATTCGTAGTCACGTTGCAGTATCCATTTGTTGTAATATTCCTCATGATTTATCACGTGAATTAATAATAATATAATTTAGCATACTACGAAAATTTAAACCCTTATTATGTAGACTTAGATGTAGTTTTGCGTTTGATATATGGTGGCACCCTTATGTCTGTTTGTATCGTACGTATAATTATTATTATTACAAGGATTGAAATAATATTTGATAATTATATATTCTTAAAAATACATTCGGAATGGTAATGGTAATGTTTGCGCGCAAGTAGGTTATTGATGAGGTTGGTTTAGGTTACAGCAATGTTGTAACTAAAACTTTTCAAATGGGAAGTTTAAGTCACAGTAAATTAAAGGCGCAATAAAGATGAGTAGGTAGTAGTAGGTAGACAAGCCAATTACGAGGTTATCGAACTGGATTACATCGGTATGACAATCAATTAATTTGATATATAATTTAATAATGATTTCTGCGTTTGAATTTGTACTCCATGCAGCCACGATTATTATCATCACTTGATGATTATTGCAATGAGTTTGCTGCTGCTGCTTTTTGCGTAGTTGTGTAGTTGTGTTGTTAAAGAAGTGGAAAGTAGATTTACAGCTTCTTTCACTATGGTAAATGAGAGGGACAAGCTAATTTATGTGCTACTCTCAACAAATTTTTTACATATGTTGGTAGCCTTTTTTTCTACTTAGGTATACAAAATAATTGAAGCATTAAACATGTGTTAATGCCTTTTCGTGCTGACAGATTATTTCCCATTTAGCAATTAATATCACAAGCGGACATTGTTGGTGGAAAATTGCATATTTCATGCTGCAGTACCAATTTAACAATAACAAGAAACTGCGGTTGTATGTATAATAAATATTGCAAGTGATTCTCATTTCAGCAGCATCATGACATTTGAAATGGTAACAAGTGGTGAACTCAAGAAACAAGAGAGCTATTGTTAGCTTCGCGCTACGAGAAGGTATTTAACAAACTATTCAAAACTACATAACCATAATAAACTGGAAGCACCCACCAAAAAACAATCAATAGAAAGGCAAACATGATGTACTTGTATTTCATTCAACAATATAACTTGCAGATAAAATATATCTATATCACTTGTATTTTATTATAGAATTTTATTTAGTTTAGGAAAAAAGACGTCCATGTTTGGCAATGGTGCGCTTAAATTTACTATTACATTATCAAGCAGTTATTACTCTATTCCATTTTATTTTGGTGCTTTCTTCATATAACAGATTTTTACCGTATCGCCTTGCTTATTTATTTAGCATCTATTTCCTTTCCCATTTATTTTCCAATGAATAATTTATAGCAAATTTATCTCTGATATTCAGCGTAAATGTAACAAGATATAATTTTTATTACGTTATAAATTTTAACCAAATTGTATTCAATTCAATTCTGTTGATCAACTTCGCCACAGTATTAGTTATAATTACATAATTAATTTCAAAGGTTATATTCAATCATATTCAACATAATATTAATGAAAATGTGATAATTTTGTTTAGTTGAATTATACGCAAGAGACATAATAATCTAACTAACCCATAATCATTAACCATAAACGAGCAAATTTATAGTATGTTACAAAACAATTGTAATTTGGTCTAATTATTCAGTTATATGATTTAATATAAACAACGGCATTCGTTAATACAATTGTTTAAATATTGAATAGTGAATAATTGATAAATATTCGCGATTTACTCGTATTTATAAAATGTTAGTTATGGGGGGAAGATATAAAAACGGGAAAAAGGTAAATGGAAAAAATAATGGAATAGAAGCAGTTTGTAAACATTGTAAATGGGAACGTTTGTTGTCGTAACAATGGTTTACGAACAATAGGTGCCCAAATAGAGTCATTTTCGACAAATTTGGTTTTACTTTTTTGCTCAGAATAAATTCTAATTACTCGACAAGTTCATTGTGTGAGATACACAATTCACGTACAATCTTATAATTTTTAATTTTTCACTCTGGCGCAGAAAAAAAAACTTTAATTAATTAGTAAGTATGCTGTTGTTTTTTTAAATAATGTCTGGCGTGAAGCTTACTACTTGTTGATGTCAAAGTGTAGCATACAAGTACACTCTGGAGAGCTTATGGTATGACAAATAACGAGGATGAAAAAAATTGCTAATTGTATATAAAAAACGTCTCATTTTTTGTAACGTTATATAGCATTTGGGATTTGAAAATACCCGGAAAATGTTTATAAATAATCACAATTGGACGCTTCCAACATTTATTAAAAATTTCATAATTAAATTGCTTCGGTCTTTTAGATAAAACACCAGCTTTACTGAAAGAAATTATCAAACAATAAATGGCATTGTTTGAAAATTACAATTTTATGATTTGTGCAGGATTGCTTTCACATTTTGTAATTAAAATATAAATTTGTGAAAATTCCAGATATACCAGTCACAAAAAATAAACTATAATTATATTGGAATTCTTTCAATGCAGCAATTTTTAGAATGTAAGAAAAAAATGTTGAATAAGCATTCAATTTAGTTGAGCGAAAATTAAAATTGTCAATTAACTTGAAGTGCTTGCTTATGTAAATTAAAAATTATTCATATTAGTTTTTAGAAACAATGTTTGTGAGGCTGAAAATTATTATTTCACTTTTGTTATGCGCATACCCTTTTTAGAAATTACCATTCATTGTAACATTAACCGGTTTTTATGCTAAAAATAATTCGATTAATTAATATTTATTTTATTTTAACGAAATTGCATAATCCTAAGCGCACCATTCAATTTCCTGCCGTAACAATTTGAATTAAATTAGTAACAACCCAGAGAGACGCAGCGAATGTATTTTTTTTTGTTGAAAAATGCTTGAGATGTTTTTGAAAGCGTATTGTATTATTTTATCGTTTATCCATCAATTCACCGGATATTAAAATTTGTTTTTATAATAACATTTTCGTTTTAGAATAAATAAAAGTTTCTATCAAATAAATTACGCTTTCAACTTTCAACAAAAGCCAGAAATTTTTGATACAAACACAAAAACACATCCTGCATAGATTGAATGCTAACAATCACGTTTAAGAGCAAATCTAATAAATCTATTATACAAATGCTGAGTTCGCAAACAAACAAAAGTGTTAATAAATGGCATCTAATTACAAGTTATAAAGCCAAACTTTCATGTACGCGCATATGGTGCACTCCAGCACACATACAGAAGGTTTGTTTTTTATTCCACTGAACATGAACATATGTTTATGCACATGAACTTATGTGCATGAACATGTTTCCTCTATGTGCCGTTGGTGCAGTGTGGCGCTGTGATAGTTGACACT
>JARJDW010006840.1:0-46814 GCA_030264715.1 Adinopsis sp. GC000173 | reverse complement strand
AAAAAAACGAAGTTGACCATCGGCAGACCATGATGGACACTTTCAAGTACAAAGTGCATATTACCATCAGATGCGTTTTAAAAAATAATATCGACCTAGGTGTTCCGAATTTTTAATTAAAGCATCGTTTTCACAATAAAAGGGTGTTTCCGAACTTACTGAACACACTGTAGATATATAAGATATAATATGAACCAAAATCTGAAAGGTTAACACAAATTCGGCAATATCCAACCTTGGACGGTTTATTTGAGGACTTTTCTTTCATTAAATAATTTTAAATGATGAAGATTAATCTAAGTTTACATCAAACTGCGTTTTAAAAGTTACTCAGTTAAGAATACGTAATATTTATTAATTTTTTGAACATTGAAGTAAAAAATAAGTAAAATTATTGTCTAGAAACTATTAAAAAGAAATCTTTAATTAATGGTTTTTGTAATATAAAGCAAAATTTAATTTAAGGCAGATACAAAAATCAATATTTTTAGAAATACAAAGAAAACTTTATATTCTCTGTTAAATTTGCCAATATTTTACCAACAAAATGAAGTCATTAAAATTTGATGAAATCGACATGCGATAATTAAGTAAATCAGTCGAATACGAAATCTAGCACACAAACCAATAAAAATTTCGGCCTTGCAGACAATGAAACAATAATATTTAAGAAATTAGCACTAATAATGGAAAATTTTGTAATTTTTTAATTGGTGCTCATCGAAATATACGATATTTGAATAAATATTGCGTAACGGCGTCTTAAAAAACAATTGAATAATCATTAATATACTAAATGTCATCCACAAAGCTTAATAATTCAAATACGAAAATACTTTGTGTTGTTTACAAAATGAAATTATAATTAGTATGGTTAATATGCGACAGTTTGACAAGCTCACGCAACGCACAAACACAGCCAGAGAGTACAATAGAAAATTTTGTAACTCTCCCTCTCTTGGGAGCGCATTTTTTGTATTTTTCATGGGACGGCGGCGGGCTTTAGAAGAGAGAGAAAAGTGGGGGGGGCGGAGGTGGTTTATGTGTCGGTTAGTGAATGAAAACAAAATGTTTTTGTTGTGTAATTGTTTTGCATCATTTGGGATTTCAGTTATTTGTAATAGGAATTAAAAATGCGCATGGAACGGTTCGATGTATTGAAAAATTGCATTGCAATTGGAAAAGTTTTTTTTTTTTTGTTGAACGCACAGTGGCACAGTGCAAATTTATTTCGTCTATTAGTTCGCATATAAAAAAACGTATTCGGGAAAAGTATGATAATAAAATTTTATTTTAACTGACTTTTCAAATGTGTCATCCAATAATATTTTAATAAAAACGCAATAATAAATTAATTGAATCGATTTTGATGTATTAAATATAGGAAAAAATCACAAAAATAGGTGTACAACTAATGATTAGATAATATTTTGATTAAATTATCTTTTTAATATTATTTTAATGAAAGTAATAATGGTAATATATTGTATATCGATTTACTACATGACTAGTACTTTCATAAAGCAGCTTATAGTCTAATTATTTAATAATTTTCTTTTATGATGTTGTAAAGCTTTTTCCTATAGTGATTTTAAATAAAAAGGCTTTTAATTTTTACAATCATATATATGTACTTAATCGGTAAAGGCTTTCTAGGTAAGTTTAAAATTTACTGTAAGTGATTTTAGAATGTGGCTTTTAGTAATGTTTAAATAAAAAGTAATTAAGCCAAGAAGTAGTTCATAAAAGAGGAAATTCTCAAATTATTTTCCTATTTATAATAAATTTAATTAAAAAATTGATATAGCTCATATTAAATATGTCAAAAATTGGAGGAAAGCTTATTAATCCATAAATATTTGGGAATTTTTATCCTTCCTGATTGTCTATCTATAATATATAAACAGTTGTGTATCTTATCCAACTAATCCAGTTCGGATGCAACAATCAGACGTATATCAACATTAAATTTACATAATCATTATCATGTTGTCATTATTTATGCTAGTAAATCCTACCAAGTAATAAAAATAGTTTAATTAATTGGAGGATAGTTTTATGCATCGACGGATTCAGTAGAAAATCAAAATGTGGCATTTATAATCACTAACAATTTTGAAAAAGAACTTGAAACTAAAGAATTCTGAAATAATTTAATTTTCAATATCATCTTCCTAAATATTGTAGTATTGATTAAATATTTTAAAAATTACTAAAGAAAACAGGCTTTTGATTTTTACATAGACCTACACATATATTTTAACCGGAAAGAATTTTCGATTGAAAAATAAGCTTTAAATTCATTCACTACAATGAACTACTACCATACATCATTTACTGCTATAAACCATTTTTGGAATACGCATTATTTTAATTAAATAAATATATTTAATCCATTTTCGTGTAATTCGTAAAGCAGCTTATTGCCCCATATAAAACATTTTTCTATAGATAGCATTTTACAATTACATATGCGTACTTACAAATTACAGAATGGAAAATTGGAGATTTTCTAGCGGGATGAAAAGAGAGCTCACCTGAAAAAGAACAGAAAAGGGAAAATGATTAAATTTTTGATTTCTGCGATAATAACAATAATAAAAAATAAGATTTTACGCGAGCGCTCGCTGAGAATATAATAATCCTATTACGTGCAGTAATCTAATAGACGAGTTTCACTTTAGACACGTTAAATCCCAATGAAGCGGATGATTATCCTTTCAGACGTACTTAGAGCGGCGAAGAGCCGAGGACTAGGTCGAATTAAACATCCCAATTAGGCTTGCCTTTTGCCCATACAAGTACAATCATGTCGGAGGATTAGAACGAACAAAAGGTCCCAATAGCTGATGTACCTTTTGTTCAGTTATTCAACATTAACATGTTCTTGCTGCTATGTATCCGTATGCATGTATGTGTTGTTGTTTGCTGCTTGTTGCGAGCTGAGCTCCACAGCCAGCCAGCGAGAGCAAAAAAATATATACTACAGGCGCCCCTCTCGCAAAAATTCCGTTTGATAAAATATTTATAATTTTTGCGCTTTTAAATACATCAAAGCTAATTTCATGATATGAAATTTAATTAACACGTTTTAATTAAGTTAGAAGTGATGCTGGAAAGTCATCAATTAGAGAGCTACTGTAAAATTTCGCTGCTGCACGATTTTTTTGCGCACAAGCAAACATTTAAGATTTATTAGTGTTAGCCGTGCAAATACAATAATTCCCATATGACGAACGCCCGCCTCGCAATGTGTACGTGCACGTGTGTGTGTATGTGTGTAAATTGTCGGCGGATATATGCATAGACTCGAAAAGGTAGACTTCATATTGTATGCTTTATTTCAACTGTTGTTGGTTGGAAACCCCAAACCACATTAGATATATTTGTAAGAACAATGCCCTATAGACATTATTATGTTAGGAAAACTATTGTTAGAACATTGTTAAGTTAACAACACCAAGACGACGGTCTATATACATCTTTAGGAATACAAACAATATCACACATCAAACAAAACTTTCATTTTTTTGCATCGCGGTGTTATCTCTCATCACCATCTCCATCATCATCATCATCATCAACAGCATCGTCGGCTTAATTAAATATTAAGAAAAGTTATGAAAGAATGTTGCATTAGGAAATTAATTACTTAAAGCGTTTTGCTGCTGCTACAGCTACACTATGCTAAACAAGTGTTTTATCGACGTCGGTGGAAGTATATTACCATGCCCATCCCATTCCATCAAAAGGACGGAACTATGTTAATTTAGTTATGAAAGTTGAAAAGGAGGTAAACCTGACTTCCTGCAACGTACTGTAACACGTGCGCACGTGTTAAGGTAAGAGCGAGCAAGAGGCGAAGCGACGCGCTCCTCGACGCTCGTTCGCCTGAAATTTTGCGGCCGGAGGTTTTGGTATTAAAGTGTAACCTCCAAGTATTCTAAACCTTCAAACGCAAAAACTCCCATTTCCCGTCTTATATATACTATATACTACCACCACTAACTAAATTATATGTATACATATAGTGTGTGTGCATCTATAGAGTGTACGGGGATAGAGTAGATTTTGCTTTATATATGCTAGAAGGAGCTAAGGCGATCCCATAAATATACAGGTGCAGGAAATGCAGTATACTTTATCGTATACATTGCCTCATACACTATAAACTATTTACTACGACCTTTAAAACATTTACACGACCATATTTCATTTTCCTCTTCTGCATAAATCTTGCTACTACTGATTTTTTCTTCACTTTTCGCAACATTAGATCGCGGCTGCATACAATTAGTTCGGTTGACACATTAAAAATGTCACATCATAAATAAATTTTTACTTTTAACAATGCAGCAAAACATCTAATAATATTACTTATATGATATAATGTCAATTAGAAATAATAAAACAGCTAAACAATAAATTTTCTTAAATAGGCATTTTCTTGATTCATCATGTGACTAAAAAACATCTTTTAAATTAATTTTATAAAAATTTAGTAAAAATTGCAATATACTATAAAAATAATGTAAAAAAGCAACACAACCAATTAGTTTAAAAACATATATGTGACAGATAGCAACTGAAAATAGAGAAAGTCTTGTAGAAAGAAAAATCAGATTGAAACCCGAATTTATTAATTTGGGATAAAAATATTGATGCTTAGTTTTTCTATATACGAGTACATGTCTAGGTTGTTTTACAAACGATTCAGTAATTTCACATATTCTAGTTCTGACAAAATAAATCTGGGGTTCATTAGCCTACCTAGTGGTTTCCAACATATGGAGTGCGCCTTCCTAGCATTTAATTGTACAAGAAAAAAGATTGAAAACCACTGCATTTAGCCACTTGTACATGAACGCTTCTTATACTGTAGTACTGTCATCAAAGCTCTCTGCTCTTCCAAACATTTCATCATGGTAATTACAGGATCATTCTTTGATTTGAAGCAGTTGCACGGAATCAGACATTGTATTGTTGCAGGATAAGAGAAAACCACGTCCTTTCTAACAATACGCCTGCCTTTTTAGAATTAGACACTAGTACGCGCGACATTTATTTGTTTATTAATAAATAAAGGTGCAAAAATCATTGCAAAATATAGTCCATTCTTAAATAATATAGTTACATAAACGAATAATCCTCTCGTCAAAATTTTTTCAAGCCCATTTTCCTGAATCGAATTTAGTATTCGCCATAAATTCTCTTCTTCACCTCACATTGACTGAAAATGAGTGGTTTAAAGTATTAATTCCAGTTTTAAAGAAAGGAAAGAGTCAATCAGGTTTATATTTGGCGAATACGGTGATCGTTCTAAAATAATGGCTAAGTATTCAACGAAAAATTTGGGTAAAATGAATTATAATCTGAGCTTTTTGTAGTTAACTAGGTGCTAGTCAACTCAACTTATGCAGCTGTACGATTGGTTACATAGTTACAGTAAACTAATTTAAAAAAAAACTTCTCAATACAATTTTGTATTTTTGTAAGTGCAATTCAATACTCCTTTTCAAACTGCTTTTTGGACAGTTGGCACAACGGTTTGATTCATTGCGGCAGCAGCAAGGCGGCAAAATAATTAGTAACAAAGCTTCTTTCAATACGAGAATCATTAATAGACATACGGCGCATTATTAATACATAAATTTTTAAAGCCAACGACCAAATTTATTTCTCCAAACAATATATATGCACGTATATACATACAACATATAATTCTATTTGTGTTTATTACCTGCAGGTGCTTGGTAAAGTAATTATAACAACGAAATTATTTCTAGCACAAGGTAAAGCTTTTTAAAATTTCCTTTATACCCAATCAAACATATAAATAATTAAAAATTAATGCTTTTGTGATAGCAAACGCAACTTAAAATTATTATTACATTATTCGCCTTAATATAAAATGCGCGCTAGATTGTTTATTCAGACGGTCTCGTGTACTCTTTCCCGCTCACATTAGAAGTTTTAATTAAATAAACGTGCAATTAATATCTAAATAAAATATATAGAGGCGATGTTTTATTACGATACGAAAGATGTTTCTTATTATCCAGTTATTATTCATGATTATAGCGTCCATAAATTTGCAATTTAATTAATCATCAATTAGGGAGTAGTATCACGACGCAGCTTATTAAAACTAGCGTCGACTAGGAGGATCTATCCAATATCATTTTTTCTCTCGTCACCGCATACACACATGCAAATTCGGCGCGAGAATTATTTCCCGAGCGATAAACAACAAAAACGGCGGAAAGTCAGTCGCTTTATTGAAAAATATCGTTCGAATCGTAATCCCCAAACCGTGGGCGCATATTTTGCACCAAACTACATATTGATATGAGTCGCGAACGAACACACAAATCCGGGGGGCGACGGCGGGCGAGCGAGCAAAAAAAGCGCGATATGCACGGCACGGTGTGACGGCAGCAGCTCATTCTAGTATTCGAAAGTTGTACTCGCGCGGATATAGATGTAATATAAATGATTGTAGGCAATCTGGTCGGCAGGTAAACAATGCACATAATAGCATAAACAAGAAGCTTTGTTTGCTGAAGTCCAATAACAAAGCGTGGCATGGTTGATACACCCCACGATCTGCGTTTGTGCTGCTACTGCTACTGCTGCTGCTGCTGCTGCTGCTATGTTATATTTGCGCTTTAATCAAAATGAAATTCATTTCATTCCATAAACATGGAATGCAAAATGCATACGCGTAATAGGGCGAAGAAGCGAATAAGGTCATTGTGATGGCACTGCCTCTGTGGTTGTGTCTCTATGTGTGTGTATAATTTAATTGCATTTCCTAAAATAAAAAAAACAACACACACAGCACATCAAAACCGGTCAAACTCTAATGAAATCTAATTTTGATCAATTGCTCCGCTGGGAGATATTAGTGAGTCTGCACGCAGCTTCTCAAACTGATAATGACAGACACGTAGGGCCTGAAAAAATAAGAAGGAAATTGAATTTTACAAAGAACACAACGGAAGAAGAAGGCAACCGGGCCGACGAGATAGCAACAAGTCTTTTTGATTGTATTACTCGCGCGCATTGTGTGTGATCGATACGCGAAGAGATTTATGTTTGAAAATTATATACACATGAAATAAAAAAAACAAAACATCAACACCGCTCTCGGGGTGTGTAGTGACCGCCACCGGTTGCATTACATCGCGCGCATTTAGCTCGAGAGGAAATATACTAAAAGGGCATCATCATGCATAATTCATGATTGTGTTGCGGTGTATATAAGCTGGAAAATGTAGGATGAGGGCGGTAGAGTAAAGGGGAATAGAGAAAATGGTAGTTTGGTTTTATAGTGACGTGGACTGATCGTTCTTCCGGGAAACGAAACGCTTCCTTCAAAATTTGCACAATATGTGTATTCCACCTAGTTTTCGTTGGAGGATGTGTACGAAACAATAAATTGATAAGAAGAAGGCGAGTTGTTGGAAGAAAAGGAAGGTGCGCACACGATTTTACCGTTTTTCGCATGATTCATCGGCCAACAACGCGTCTTTAAAATTCATACGAGAATTGTTTGTAAATGGATGCGCTTCAAGTCGGCGGCGTTCCTCCCAAAATTCGTCCCCACGGCGCACTTAATCAAAATTATGAAGTCTAATGAAGGTTTTGCGTTCGGTGGTGCATTTTTTCTCCGGCTCGGCCAGTAATAATGGATATATTCCAGTTTAGAAATGACCCGCGCGCCTATTTTACATTCAATACACGACGGTGTCGTGATATATCCCGCTCGAAACCGCGATTACATCGGGGCGAGAGAAAAAAAAGGCGTCTTCGCAGTGAATTACGACTGGTTCGCATCACGAATTTAATTAAATTATTCATTAGATTGCAAAATTTAAATCAACACATTATGCTTTTTGTTATTAATTAATTACACACTTTTGAAAAAACATATAAAATGTATAAAAGCAGCGCTCATTATCTCATACGAAATGAAATGAACCAGCAGCTGGAGAGAAGAAAGAATCGCGCAATGAAAGCGAAATAAAGCAAAAGCAAAAGCGAGTGAAGAGCAAGGAGAAACACATTTTCCTCCTCGTTCGCTGCGCCCCGCTCGCGTTTTTTTTTTATTTTTTTGAAGAGCAGATTTTGTCTTTCGTTAATTATTCATTACAGTAATAATGTTGGTATGAATAATATGGTGGAAATGTATGGCCGTGAGGTGGTTTTGATGCATAATAGATGGCGTGCGCGTTTAATTATTACTTACAAGCGCGCAAAACTCAAACTCCAACACATATTCGGCGCGATGCGGAGAGAGCGCTTTCATTGCGTTTCCGTCCTCCCCATTTCGCCTGCCTGCCTGCCTGCGACCAACAACACGAAAAAAAAAACAAATAAAGAAAAATTGTTGATTTCCCCACCTTTGCGCGCCCTGCCGCCACCGTCGCCAGCACCGCCGCCCCCACGTTACGCTTTTTTGCGATGTACTGCGCACTGCTGTTGCTGCTACAACTCATTAACCATTGTACAGCACAAATAAACCAATTACACATGTTCCATAAACAAGCGCCCCTATTCAGCATCGCCTCTTCCTTATGCAACACAACGCAATACAACATGCGCTTTTCATTGCAAAAATGATGATGATGACATTAGCGCGACGGATGATTTCATAATATACGCACGTCGAATGGCAAACAGCCGCAGCGACTATTATGTTTATAGCGAATAAAAAACTACATGGGAATATAAGGAACATCTCTATGATGTCAAGTAATTTTTTAAGCTCGGGATATAAAAATTGCATCGTCCATATTCGCACCCAGATAACTAGGAGTGACTATATTAGATGTTATTCATATATGTATGCGAATATATTTCGACCGTACGCGGATCTGACAAGTACACAGAGGCAGAGCACTCACGCCCGGCACACATATGCATTTTTAAGATTGTGTATTTGAATATCAAATGTAGATAAAGAATGAGCTTCATCCATCATCGGGCGTATAGTAGAAGGTAGGAAGTTTCAAAATTCGTTCGTTCGTTCTATTTAAAAAATGACGCCTGCAAAATATATATATGTGTGTTTAAGTTACAAAGCGAACGCACTTTAGCCGAAAACTTTGCGTTTCTTTTCTCGCCGTCGTCGAGTGCAGGAAGAGTTATACATAAATATTATTCTTGTTCTTATAAAAGCATTAGATTGCATAGAAAAATATTCGTATATTGTTTTAAGCGTAATTAAAAATGTTCAACTCAAACGACGACGCTATTTTCAAAGCTAGCTAGCATTTTCACAATATTTTCAATTTCATGTATTCATTTAATTAGTTTGTCCGTCTTGTTTGCTAAGCAAATTAATTAAATTCAAAAAACATTGTTCAAATGTAAAATATTAAAGTTATAGTCAATTTTTAAGCGTTTTCACATTTTATTCCTACAATAAATATTAGAAAAACCATATTTAATGTCTAATTTATTTTTTTAATTAATTTGTCGCCTTTTTCGCGAAATATAATTCAAATTTTTAAAATTCTAAAATTAAATTACAAAAAGAAACTATTGGATTTAATATTTTTCATGAAAGCAAAATAATATTTTGCTATTTTGTTCAGTGAAATCTAATGCTTTAATGATTATTGTGTTTCATTTATTAATTAGATAGTCGTTATATTTAAATATAGTCAAGTGCACGATGGAAATTTATAAAATTGTAAAAACTATTATTAAAATAAAATATATTTTGCACTTTTTAGCTAAGTGACTGTTACATTTCTTTCATTAGTTATTGTCATCATGAACTAAACGATGAAGTTCTCATAAAACGTAAAATGTATTATTAAAATTCAAAATATTAAAATTTTCTAAAACAATAAATAAAACTGTCATTTTCGCATCACTTTTAATGAAAATCCTTAAATATTTTGATGGAAAATGCCAAAATCAAAAAGAGAAAGTCGAAAAATTTCCTGTGCAAAGAAAAATCCATCAAAAATTTTTGGTTTAAGTGACGTGGTGATATGCTAAAAAATAATTTGAGGCTGCACTAAAAATTACTTAAAAAGCCTAGAAACTTTTCGGACCACCCACGTATATCATTTCTTTAAGACATTATTTTAGCTTGTTTTCTTCCCCGAGTGACTTAAACTAGTGAAATTTATAAAAAGCAATATTTTTTAAAATAATTAAGTATTTCAAAAAAACAGACATGGATTAGACACTTGTATGAAGAGTACTTAGATGAATAATATATTTTAACAATAATTAAAGTTTTAATAAGATTATTATCCCTGCTAAGTGCAGAAGAACGTCTTTTATCGTTTCATACAGCAGCTAGACATCTAATAGATAAATTTATAATTAAACTACAGTAAAACGATAAGACACGCAAAGTTATATTTATACATATATTAATTTTGTGCCAACTTTGAATATTTCATTCTTGCTACATTCCTGCACCTTATCAATTTTCAATGACATCAGCACGAACGGCATACGGCACAGTGGCAGTGGCAGCATTTTGCACCTATCGCTTTGTGATAAACAAGAAACTGAAACCACTCAATGTCATCAAAGAGATTTTTTTCCATACATATAGGTTGTATGTGAAACTAGGAAAGTCGTGTAAAAATACACGCGCGATAAAGCAAGCGCAACGGCAAAAAAATGGAATGTCAATAAAATGAGAGGACGACGCATTTCACTTGATTAATAGAAACGCACTTCATTTATTTCTCCATCCATCCATCGTAAATATATCCCCCCAAGTATAAAATAAACAAACCGATACTAATTTGTTTCTCTTTAAACATTTTTAAAATGTTTGATATATAAATACGCGCAAACATACAAATTGATATAAATGATCTGTGCGGTCTAGAAGCAGCATTTCAGACTGGCTGGTATAATTCATAAACAGTATGTGTGCATGTAGGTAGAAACACGTTGACAGCATAAGATATCACCTAAGTCATTAAACTAATGCTATTCATTGATTAAATAAAATATGTTATGTAGCTGGTTAGTTTTTCATCAACAAACAGACAGACGCATGTGAAATAGTGATGCGGAAGAAATGTGTTAATTGGTAATTAAAGCATGCAAAACAACATTTAAAGCGTAAATTGCAGTAGTAGTAGTAGTAGTAGTAGAAATAAATTAAAATAGGTATTTTGTGAAGATAGTAGGACTCACCTTAAGACGTCTTATTATATTCAAGCCCCTAGAAAAAGAAAGAGAATAAGGAAATTAAAAAAGAACGTATTATTTGAATTATAACTAGGTACAATGTAAAATAATGACGATAATAAATAGATATTACGATAAAACAGTGCTTGTAGGTTAAATTTTATAATACATATATAAGATAAGTAAACATAGTAGCAAAAATAGTATAAATGTAGAGAAAAATTGTGTGTTTTGTGTGTGTGTTTATAAATAGGAAGAAATGCAAAAAGCAGTAACAATACAAAAATTCTTTATGTAGTAGATGTAATAAATATTGTAAAATACATATATTTAAAGAAGTACGAGTATAGAAGAAAAAAGTTGCGCATTACAAACAGTAGTAGAAGTGTAAGCCTTATTTACAACTCACAAAAATTAGATAATAAGTAATAATAAATATTTGTACTTATTCTTCTCGTAATTACTTTCAACACTTTGACACAACCAAACAACAACATAATTCGATGAATTTATTCCACGCAAAGGTCGTACACTAAAGACAAGTGTACATCTGAATCTTAAAAATAGATTATTTTCTATATTCCATAGGACATATATAAAGTTGGCTTGGTTTACTCAATGCGCGCATCAATAGGTGCAATTCATTTTATATATTTTTGCACATTCACCATAAATAAAAATCACTTCAACTTTTTCCGCTACTGTTAAATTGTATTCCATATTTAAGCAAGGCCAAAGTGTTTGCTCTGACGAATAAAAATTAATACAATATTGATGGAAAATTGTAGCAACATAAATGGATTCTTAACATTTATTTCGACAAATATCTCCCAAAATTGAAATCGGATTAAAAAACTATCTTAATTAAAGTTGCTAGTTTTTTTACATAGATTAAGATTTTGAACTAAAAATAGGGATTCCTATATGAAAAAGTTGATATGGAAATGAAGGCGTGGTCAAGGTAAAAAATGATTAGTACTATTGGATTTCACCCTTCATTTTAAACAACTTTTATTGGAAACATTTTCTTTTTTGTTCGTTATTCGTCTGTATCAAGCTAAATGGACCACCATGTATTATTATTTTAAGTATAGCAGAAAGAAACTCATAGGTAATTGCAGTTTTTTTTATTCGGTTTGAGAAATTTCGAAACTTATAAGAGCCCCAAAACTTCATAATGCCTCAGCCTCCCTAAAAGGCTAAATCCACTACTACCCCGCGCGTATAAGAAGTGATATCGAGCTGAAATTTTCTAAAATTAAATACAGCAAAATTATTATACATTTATCTAACTAATTTCGCTCCGAGGTAATTTTGACTCCCTTATTGGGCTAAAACAACCATGGAATTAATTATATTTTATAGAATTATAGGCAAGTAGATATATTTATTTTATATGAAAATATATAAACATACATTTGTTTGCCATTTTATATAAATTAATTATGTTTTCCAAAAATAAAATATAATGTTACATGTTTAAAAGGGTTCAGTGTTTTAAAATTAAGCTGAGAACTGACTGCTAAGAACGGCAAATGCATTTCGAATTTGAAGCAAGCTTGCAAAATACGATCGAGGTTTAAATGTTTTAGTCAAAACAAACAGAACGCGCGTCAAATTGTACAATCGAACAAGATTATCAACGTAATAAAAAAAATATCGTTACATTTTTTTTTTGTTGGAATAAAATTGAAATGAAAAAAACAGGTTCGCCAACAACAATGAATGAAAAATAAAATAAATACACAACATTTGCAACAGTATCAAACAATATCTGTTTACTTTACAAACATATAATATACACCAGAGTTAATTAAATTTAATTAAAAATTCAATTGTACTTCATTATTATTATTATTTTATCAACGTGTGTGAGTGCGCAAAGAACACACGCTCATATATACACGCACACATACACCGAAAAACAAAACTCTGCAAAACAATTGCCATGAGGAATGTTTATTCTCACAATGTCGGCACATAAAAACCGATAAACAAAACCATATCCTTATTATGATCCATTTGAAAAAAAAATCATACAGTTTTTTGCATAGGAAATTTATCACTATGGTACACACACACACAACCCAGAATAACCTCTTGTCATGTGACAAAAGGCATTACAAATTGCCAGGCGTATTTTAAATGAACGCGTATCAATTACCAGCATACTAATTTGAAACGTACCCAAATAAGCAGCCGGATGATAAAAATCCACTTTTGGTGGTTCGGTTGGGATGGGAGGAAAAAAAAACGCATTGCGTTACCACCAACCGAAAACCAAAGCTCGCATTTGATTGATTAATCTACGTATATGAATCAAGTAAGGAAGCAACACGAAAAGAAAAAAAGGTCAAGTGCATTTAGTGTACATGCATGCAAGTATGTATGTACACTGATAAATGACAAATTCGTGTCACATTAACTCGGCCAAGTATTCATTTATTAAAGTGCATTTAATTTCATTAATGCCATGTGGCATTGTTGTATATAAAGTGTATGTTAAATAAATGTCTATTTAAACTACATGTTTGCGTTGAAACTTTAAAACAAAAAACGCAAACCGTATATAAATAGGAAAATTAAATTCGCGCAAAGAGTACAAATAAATATTAACTATTATGTATATGTATAGTATTATAATACCACGTGGCGCCTTTTTTCATTTCTTCCCATCATCTTCGTTTTCGTATTTTATGCGCCAGAATAAATATTGTTTCGTCGCGCAAAACGTCCTATAAAAATGAATCAAGCGCGCGCGCGTGTGGGCGAAAAAGAGTTAAATAGATAACGCCACATCAAATACATAAAGCGATTTGACTCCTCGTCGTCGCTTATTGCGTTGAGCGGATGAAATTTACTTTGTATTTATCTTCCGATTCTTGATTTCGGTATCGAACGTTGCATTAAAGTTGGTTAATTCGCACACAACACATCTAGCGACAACGCACATACCTTTCTACTATATAGTAGTTATTTCCGCGCACTCAATAACTGAGTGTATGGGAAAATCTAGCACCGAAAATCTAGATAGCGACTTTTACGTGCAGTAACGAATTAACGCCGACGCTGATTAAAATCTTAGTGGCTAGCGACAATTCATGAACAAAATAAACAATTGCATGTGAGTGAGTGTAATTGCATTTTGCTTTCAATGCTAAACCTTACTTACTTTGTCTAAATGTCATTTTCATAATTGTGTATCTGTTTTATGAAGCGTTGCCAGTGTCTAAAATATATATAATGTCATCAAATTTATTAGACAATGTGAGTGGCACTTCAATCATAACTGAAGCATCAGCAACTAGAAATATTTACTTTATCTATAACATAAATAATTATAGTAACATGAGAAAATTTCTTAGAAAGATATAACAATTTTTTGTGTTCTATAAATAATATGCAAATCCAGTCTAAGAGTTTTTAAAGATGTACACATTTTATCTATTGTATTTGGAATATAAGAGAAATGAGGAATGTAAACTTACCCACCGTTTAATAAGCTAGCATTCATTTAAAAAATAACCAAATATTTATGTTCATATATCTTAATTAAAACAGTGGTTGGAGAAGCAATGTGTAACTTTACATCGTTCCAGAAATGTCTTCGATAATACAATCAATAAAAACACTTGGTATGATCAAACTTGGCTTTAATAAATGAATAGACCGCACTGACTGTTCTTGGTAAACCATCTATGTTAATAAAATCAATAAAAATACTTGGTATGGTCAAACTTGGACCATGTTTGCTAATAAGATCAATAAAAACAGTTGGTATGATCAAACTTGAACCATTTTTTTTAATAAAATCAATAAAAAAACTTGGTATGATCAAACTTGGTTTTAATACATGAAAAGACCGACATTGACTGTTCTTGGTAAACCATTTATGTTAATAAAATCAATAAAAACACTTGGTATGGTCAAACTTGGACCATTTTTGTTAATAAAATCAATAAAAACATTTGGTATGATCAAACTTGGCTTTAATAAATAAAAAGACCGACACTGACTGTTCTTGGTAAACCATCTTTGTTAATAAAATTAATAAAAGCACTTGGTATGGTCTAACTTGGAGCATCTTTGTTAATAAAATTAATAAAAACACTTGGTATGATCAAACTTGGATCAGCTTTGTTAATAAAATCAATTAAAACGCTTGGTATAGTCAAACTTGGACTTGGAGATGGTTTACTAAGAACAATCACTGTCGCTCTTTTCATTTATTAACGCCAACGTCTTCATTAGTACCAGCCTTTATTGTAATTTTAAAATTATATTGAACGAAATTAGTACTGCTGTCAAATTATCTTCAATTTAACTCTTGTGTTTGATATCGAAAATTAAACTACCTACTTTATTAATACCGTGTTTTAAAAATGATATTCTTTGTGCCTTAAAAATTGCTGATTGGTGCTTGTGAGAAACTATCAAAAAATTTATGCTAATTATAAAAAATTATATGAAAAATGTATTATTCTATTGTTTCCTATCACAATTCATTGTAATTTTTAAATAATAGTAATAATAATGAAGAACATAATCCAAGCTAGAGTATAATGAAATATTCTTGTTGGAAATATTATTGAAGGGATATTGAATAAAAAGCATGTTGCAGAATAGCATATTATATTCTATCTCTTGAATTGCTTATAGTTTAGTGAATTCTATATTATTCTTTTAAATTCAAGATACAATAGCGATGAAAATGTAAGGTAAGTACTTACATGTATTAATTAATAATAAAATACATACTGCGCATTTTATACTACATACATAGTAGAAAAATGCAATAAATTATGTTGATCAAAAATTAATATGATGAATAATTTAAGTACAGAAATAAATGATGTATAAATTTTACGATATCGTTTGTTTAGTGGAACGCTTTACAAATTTATAGTCATACCTACACACACTAAAAAGTTAAGGAAGACATTAAAGCCTAGTAAAAAATTTTATGTGAATAAAAACAGGTTCCGCACATTGCTTACATTTAAATATTTACTTTAAGTAAAGTTGGCTACTTAATGTAATCCGGAAGCGGCAAAAAGGAGGTTATAATCATGGATTAACATTTCTCAACAGCCGCATGGGTTTTAAGCAGCTAAATATTACTTCATACATATGCTAGTGCGACGCATTTAGGTACATTTGTCACGGGCGCGCAAAAACATAAAAAAAATGTTAATTTCAATATGTGCTGTGTCAATCAGCAGCACCAGATGAGATGAGTGTAATTGATTCGCAAAATTATCGACGAATTATTGAACGGAAACGCCAGCGAGGAAATGATTTAAAATCGA
The DNA here is from genome assembly GCA_030264715.1 of Adinopsis sp. GC000173. Classification (NCBI taxonomy): domain Eukaryota; kingdom Metazoa; phylum Arthropoda; class Insecta; order Coleoptera; family Staphylinidae; genus Adinopsis; species Adinopsis sp. GC000173. The sequence goes on along the minus strand of JARJDW010006840.1, from coordinate 30,330 downwards.
AAATGTCCAAATTGATTAGCAATCGAATTGCGTATGTGTAAATGGTCATTTCACAACATCCTGTATTTAATATTAGCAACACAGCACGGAGCTATTTTTCTCTCGCTGGACCTTATCAACGTTACGTTCACATTACAAAGTTAAAACGAAAATTGTGAAAATTAATGTACATGTAACATTTTGGTGACATGAATGTTGGAGAGGCTACATTATCTTCTATTATCTCTGTCAAACCGTTTTCAAATTTTCATCGCGATTCGCTAACCGTACGTACACACACTCACTCACTCAGTTACAGATATATCTACATATATGTACTATGTAGTCGAAAACTTTAATTAGAACATTTTGTTGGTTTTTATCAGATCGCAATGTTATCGGCGCGTATGAAAACTATTATTTAAAGTATAGCATCTACTTGCTAGTATATTAGTAGAGCATTTTAATGCGGTAGAACAATTGGGCATCGGCATTCGCATAAAATAAAATCGTTTGTAACGATGAGATACAAACGACGTTGAAATTGAATTGGATGCATGTATGTGTGTAAAGTGCCTTTGCGTTTATTGGACAATGGATAGTCAATTTCAGAAAGTCCAAACTGTATAATTTAATTGATTGCCTACAAAGCAACAACACACACTCGTACCCGCGTTCGTAATAGAAAGCAATTGCAGTAGGGTATATTTCTCTGTTAAACACATATTATATTTAATAAACATTATATTTGTGCAATAATTATAATTCGAGTTGCACTCGATTAATATTCATAGTTTGATTGTAATTTGTGGTTAGTCCCTAATTAACGATTCTGTTGTTTATACATCTCGTTTAAATATTTTACAGCACTTATTATGTCCATAAATTCTTTTTTCAAATGCAATTATGTTACCATCGCACCATTACTAGATGGAATATTTACAATTCACCCAAATGAATGAATAAATAATTAATTAATTAATTAAATAGATAGATATGTATATTTAAATATAGAAATAAAAATATATTATTATATGCCTATGCCTATAGGTAATGCGCGTCGCTTTTATATAATAAAATTGATTTTGATTTTACAATTATAGAATCAAAACAATATTTTTCTACAATGTTGCTGCTGCAAACATATTAACGTGTTTATTTGTTATAATTACACAATGTAATAAACATGAGATAGTCAAATGGGCAAATATAGACATAATGTAGCAAATCATTGTATACAAATACCATAATGGCAGTAAGTGAATTTTCATCACGTACACGTAAATAATAATAATTATTATTTTCATCATTCGAAATGCGCTCATCCGTACATGAAGCGGAGCCCGAATTATGAAGTACGAACGCCCTCTTTTTATCATCATCTGCTTTTCATAATAATATCACAAAGTAAAAGTAAATAAACACAGAGATAATTAAATTTCTACATTAAATTAATTAACTTGTACTAATACCGAGTCTTTGATTTTCATTACTCTCGTGATGATTTTCTACTAGCGCTAACGCTAAAACGTCGCACACACGCTCAAATGTCATTTTATGCCACGAATTAATTTCTAGACGATAAATTGATGTAGAATTTAAAAAAAATCAAGACGGCTGATCTAGCAAAATAAGGTAGTGGGCTGTGGTCGTGGTAGTGATGGTAACAAAAACAACGAGATGCTAATACAGCATCTTGTGGTGAAAAGTACGACAAACAAAAATATGTGCATTAATCTTCAATATTATATTATATATACGTTAAATAAAAACGGTTTAGATTTAACATTAACATTGTTTTTTTAATTCGACTGACACTACCGGGCAACAAATTGGGCAATTGGAAGTAGCTAAATCAAACCATCACTTTATTATTATATAGTACGTAATTTATTCAAAAATTTTGCTCGCAGGATGGTAAATTAATTGTTCTGCAATAAAATATTGAATAAAATTTTGATTAGTTTTCACCAAACCTCGAAAACTAATTGAACAGATAGATTGAATTTCATGATTTTACTTAAAATGTTGCAAAAAATTCTAATATTTTCTAAAAGCATGCTATGAAATGTAGTAAAAACATCTACAATTTTATTGCATTTTGTAAATTTTAATTAATCTTGTTGTAATTATTATGTATAGGTACACCCAATTACCTTTGCGTTTGTACAAACTCTTATAAAATTGATGGATATTTATAAAATTTTAGAAAAAGCAAAGCCAAAGTGGAAGAAAATCATGGGTATTGATGAATTTCACTTTAATAAGGTATTTCATTATATTTATAGACAATATTTTGACCATTTTTTACGAAAATTTGTTAATTAACTAAGGATTCTTTAAAAAACCATAATTCTGTTATGGTTTTTGTCTAATTGCCTTCTTATCTTCAGATATGCGATCCTCGAAGAAAATTTTTAAATTCTGTAAAATATCATAACAAATGCATTCATTATTTCCCCAATGCAAAACTAGAATAAATTTATTTTTAACCTTTAAATAGCAAACATATTTTTCGCTTTTCAATTTATAATTGTACGCATCGCATAAAAAACATTGTTGTCACAGTTTCAATATTTCTACTGAAAACATTTTTTTTAATTTCATTATTAAAACATATTTATTGCATAAACGTGTTGTGTAAAAAAGTTTATGTTTACACAAAAAATATATTTTGGTGCAATTGCATAATAAATAAACGGCATTATGGTATTATTATACATATTCGGCACATAAAACATTAATTCAAATTTAATTTTCCTTTGTATTTTTATTGCATCAAATTTAATTAATTCAAATTGCATATTTAAATAACGCTTAGTAAGCAGCCAGCGCGCGATCAAATTAAATTCCGGCTGATTAACAAAAATGGTTTAATTAAACATTTTTCGTTGTCGAAAAACCGCGTGCGGCAAAACATCATCGGGAAAACCGTATATATAAGAGCGCGCGCGTACAATGTATGAGAAAATCCGAAAATTAGCCATTTTACACATCAACGGCTCCTTTGATAATAAATTACGTGTACCAGATATTAAACCAATTTGTTACACTTGATTGTAGCGCACGGAATTCTACATCCATCTCGAACCTAACAACACCAACAACAACTAAAACAAGAACGAATTCATTAAAAAATCAACAAGTGTTTACATGCACCTGATACGTACTATATATACGTCGATTCGAGTGCGAACCAAAAAAAATCGCATCGAATGTCTGTGTGTGTGTGCGTTGGTTGATACAATAAAAAAAACTAAACAAGAAATGTGTCAATTAGTTTAGCAACAAACATCGTTTGCTGATTATTTCCTGTTGAAGGAAATTACCACTTCCGAACCAACTACCTGCCAATAAGCATTACACGTTTATATATATATAGTATATAGTACATATATATATCTATATTATTTTTTGTCGGATTATCAGCATGTTCCATCGCTATGACATGCACACAGTGTTAAATTATACGATATGGCATATGTATATGTATATATGGTGTATCGAAATTGTAATTAAATTTTTGATTAATTAGTGCGACAAACGCAATTTGTTACGTGCTGGTGGTTTTTCCACATTAGATTTGAATAAATGAATTAAATAATAAAATGCTGCTGTTTTGTTATATGATATCTTAATGTAGTCGGTACTGCAATGATTGTAATTAGTTGGAAATGTAGACTGCAACATGTTACATGTAAATTGAATATAAATTAGCATCGCGGATCAAATGCATTCTATTTTATTATGGTGACTTTAAAAGCAGTAATAATGATTTTTCAAATAGGATTCATTTACTTGCAGTTACAGTTGGTTGGTTGTTTGGCGAGGAAATTATATAATATTTTAGTAGCATCCCGTAAAGAATAAGCGTTCAACTTGCCAGTTGATTGAAATTTAAGCGTTTGAACATAAATAGGATTCAATTATTTATTATTACAAAAAAATCATGGCCTTAAAAGTAGTGATAAACGTTTTAGATTCAATTGCTAGCTCAAAGTAATAATTACTATTAATTAAAGTTATCTGAAATGCTATTAGCTTAAGTTCGCAAAAGTACGAAAAATTAAGAACCTAATTATAAAAAAATCTCTACCAGTAAACACTAAATTCATTCCAAGTAATTGGGGTAATTTTCGCTATAAAATTAGTTACTAGCATATTTTAATGTAAAAAATTTAAATCTTTTCAAGTGTTTGCACATAAACATGATTTAATTATTTATTATTACAAAAAACATATCCTTAATAGCAGTGATTAGCATTTTAGATGCATTTACTTGCTTAAAGTAATAATTACTATTAATTAAAGTTACCTGAAATGTTATTAGCTTGAGTTGGTAACAGCACGAAAAAATTAGAATCTAAAAAGTGTTTTATTTACACTACATTCACTCCAAGTAACAATTGTAGCTATTGTTTGCTAAAAAAAATATAGGTACTGGCGTTTCATAATGTGAAAATTTTTAAATCGTTTAAATATCGTCATACTATGATAAAATTTATGACCTGAAAAATAACGATAGCAATTTGTGATATGTTTAATTGCTTGAAACAATAATTAGAAATTGCACAATATGTTAGTTGTTAGTGTGTCGCTTTGCTGCAATATTCAATATTTAAAATTTATGCATTAATTTGCTGTTATTGTAAAATAAAGAAATTTAAAGGTGCTTGATTAGTACTTCTTCAGACATTGTGCAAAAAATTTAAGTAGCTTCCTTGGCTTAGTTACTGCAAATATATTTAATTTAAATTAAACAGTTTGCACATAAACACAATTCTATCGTAAAATTTATGACTATAAAAAAGAAGCGATAAGAATTATAGAGATATTACATTAGCTCGTCGTAATATAATTAGTACATGCTGAGAAATTACATAAAATTTTATTATCGCCGTTTGGCTTTACACACAATAGACACAAAAAAATTTACATTTCAACAACTCGTATATACAGACTTTATCGCAATTAGAGATTTTGTGAATAAACATCGCAGTTCTTGGAGCTTTATCAGCGCCGGCTAGCATTGACCTTATTTTGCATCGCAAAACTACAATATATCATAGTTTTTAATTATTTATATTTATATGATGGATCAATAAAAACGACATGTGTTAAAAAGAATTTTTGAAAGCTTTTATACGATAGTTTCTTAATTTTTAGTCTTCTAATAGAAAGAATCATGAAAAAAGTTAATAAGCGAAAAACATTTTTTTAAATGTGTCAAAATTATACTTTGATGGGATTTTTAATTTAATTTTTGGTCAATTTCAAATTTAAGCGAAACAGTCTTTCAACTTTTATATATAATTCTATGCAATTGTCAATTCTTGTTTGATTTTTTGACTATTTAACAACATTTCTATCTGAATTTCAAAACCTGCTTAAAATTGAATAAAGGATTAAAAGAAACGAAGTAAGATTTCATGTTGATCTTTATAAAGTAAGTGAAATTCGTCTATTCTTTGTTTAATGTCTAGTTTTTATGAAAATTTGTATTAATTGCTCTTTAGAGATATCATACTAAAGTATTTTATAATTTATTAATTTTTGTACTTTAAAAAATAAATAGAAAAGCAAACATTGCAATTTTCACTGAGAGGATTTCGTCGCCTACATTGAGGTAAATATTTAAAAAATGTATTACTGTGCAATTGTAATGAAGTAGTATATTGCAATATATTCTAAGAACTCTTCTCCATCTCGAATTTTCACAATTTATTAACATTTCGCTTTAAGCAAATTGCAAAAACTAATGATATTTTTTTAAGAAGGGATTTTTATAAGCTATTTTGTCGTTCAACTCCCCATTTTAGATACTTTTTAACACAAATCTTTAATATTTGCTTAATGGTTTTCTCGCATTTACACTCACTCGAAATAATTAGTAGACGCTGAATTACATAAAATTCTACAATCGCAATTTGGCGTCGTTACACACATTGTATAAAAAACTGCTACATTTCAACTACACTTTATCGCAGTTGGCGATTTTGTGAATAAACATATTTTGCCTAAGTTCTTGGAGCTTTGTCAGCTTGTTAGCATTGACCCGCTTTTTTTGTCCAGCATGCTTCAAATTGCCAAAATTATAAAAAAAATGAAACTACATCTTTCTGTAATTAAATTTGCAGCACACGATTCGTGTGTAATCCTGCTGCAACTTTTAATGCCAAAGAATTAGAATCAAATGTAATAGTGCATTTGCATTTGATTACGATCGCAAGCCATATATGAACTTTGAAGAACGTGACTTCTTCTAATTGGTAAAGGTTATAGATAAAAATAGTGTTAAATCCGCAAAACAAAACATCAATAATAATTCAAATGATGCCTACAAGTAGGTACAGTACATGTTTACATCGTGCATTTTTAACGAGCCATTAATTTATGCAATAAATTTGCACAATTATCTGTCTATTGAATTAATTATGTACGAATTTAATCATGCTAAATTATTTTATTTATTGTAAATTAAGATAATTAATTATATCATTCGATGTAATTGAATTTTATAATTAAATTTTGCACTTTAACATTAAATTATTGATGTTTATAATTTCAAATGATAAAATTAGCATTGTTGAATTTTTTGCCATGCAATTAGGTACATAATGTAATGATACGCCCGATGCTTATTTTTATTTGCGTTAAATATGGTAATGGATGTTCGGTCGGTTTTTCGGAGAACAATATTGTTTGTAAATTATTTATTAATTTATTAATGCATTTCGATATTCCTATTCATGGAAATTAATATATTGCGCACATGTGCAGCAAATATGATCTGTAAATATCAAAGCCGGCCTAAAAATAGCACGAATAAGCCTTTTTCTCGGAAAATATAACAATAAGCCGATAGTTCAAATATGTAATCAGCGCATGAAATCCTCGCCAACAGACAATTGTTTATGTTGTGCATTTCTCGCTGTGATTGAATTGTCATAAATGAAAAGCTTTTGCTGAATTAAATATAAAAATATCTAGATTTAGATGTAGATAATATACAAAAAGCGAATTTAATATCGGAAGCTACTAGAGATAAAAATATCTACATTTTTTTTTAATTAACTTACGGCACTTTGTAAATAAACTCAAATTGTGATTGTGGAAACCTTACTATACATTTGCAGTTTCACAAACCTTGATGATATGAGTTTATTTATAGACACAAAGTAGCCAGAAAATAGGAAAATGCCTTAAAAGTGATTGAAATCTATATTTTAATTGTATAAATGTTGATTGGAGTTCAAACACAGATAAACTAGTAATTCAATTAGACAATTTTCAATATTCAATATTACAATCTTTTGTACTTTATTTAAGAAAACACTGAGGATGGCACATAAAAGCCGAAACAAGTCTGTTAGATAATTGTAATACATTTATAAATTATACAGACTAAAAGAGTAAAATAATATATTACAATTAACTTATTAGTTTAAATTATTGTGTTTTATTGGTTCCCTACTAAAGTCAGACACCTGTCCGCCTTATTACTTTTATTCTCCTGATTTATAAGGTTTACTTGCTACTTGAGAAACGTTCAGAATTAACACATATCGGCCGTGTTAATAGGTAATGCTTATTTCGATCTACACGTCACGATTTTCTTCTCAGTAAAGCAGCGGTGAATTGAAAAATAATATAAAACGCATTTATTATTTTTTAATCTGTATTAGCAATCGGTGTGGTAATCATTAAATATTTCCACAGTGCTGGCAAAAAATCTTTATTGACACCTTTGCAATTAAGGTATTTTTAGGTTATCTGAAAGAGAGATTTAGCAGACAAGCGCTTTCTAGTTGCTAATTTGGCATTTTGATTGAATTTATGTGCGATATTCATTATTTTCAAATGAACGTATAAGTTTTGCCTTTTCTTTATACTATTTTATTGATTGTACTTCATGCAGTGTTTTTTTTAATAATAAAAATGTATGTGCTGAATTGGTATACGATTTTAGCGACTTGCCACCACGAGTGGAACGAGTCGGAAAATTGCAAACGTCTTAAAAAGTGGACACCACCTGAATACGAAATGCAGCATATTTAAAAAACTAATATGAATAAATAACATAATGCTAGAAAAAACATTAGTAAATAAATAAGTTGGTTAATTAATGTAATTACAAACACATCTACGGTTTACATCCGAGTTTACATGCGCACTCATTTACAACAGTTTAAGTTTTCTCAACGACTCCGGTCGTATTTCTAAGAGAGAAATTAACATTTTCATTGCCGTTTGCTTAATTACGAAAATGATTTTTCGCCTGCCATAATTCAGATCAGAAAAGTTGATAAAGCAATAAATCTGGAGGGCGCAGGCATAAGAAAAAAACGGCAACTTGTTTTTTCTCGTACCGTATACTACATAACGAATCTGCCAGAAACTTTATGATTTAATAAATGGCATACAATTTAATTTTCAACTATTTTTCACCTCAAACTTAATTACCGCGCTTCATAAACGCCCTAATCAATATTATATGAAAAATGAATAATTCGTGGCCGCAAGGAGAAATAAACAAAAAAATTAAACCAAATATAGCGCTCACCGAAAACAAATTTAATAAAAACAGCACATGTACGCATAATTATCAATTTTCATTTTCATTACATCGCCGGCTGCCGGGGATGCAAAAAAACACAAATACATAACGGACTGATGTGGGAAAAAAAGCAACAACACGCACACACACATACAGAGAGAGAATCCATTTAATCCGGTTAATTGTCGCACTCGAATATTTTTTAATTCGCGACCCGAAAGGGAATTTTTAATTTGCTTAAGTCAGCCATGTACAGATAATTCAATTCTGCATACTGCACGCAGCATCGCTCTCTTCTTTTGTTTATACCTTTTGTTGTTTTTTTTTTATTTTGTGTGCCCGCCGTTCGTTTCTAAACGTTGCGTTTTATTTAATTACCCGATTCGTATATTTTTAGTGCGCGTTTTATAAATATTAAGGCACAGAAAAAAAAAGCGCGAAGAGCAACGGCGGGGCCCGCTGCTTTGAAGACGCTAAGTGATTTATGCAGCGCAGAAATGTTTTTCTGCAAATTTTTTTCTCTGTTTTGTTTTGCGTGTAATGACATGTTAATGCACGATTTTAAATTAATTCAGTGTATTAAGCGTCCAAAAATAAAAGCATCATTAAACAAATTAATAACGCGCCTAAAATTAAGCGAATAAGAATTTATTTCGTTTTCCCAATCTCAAATTTATACGTCGCATGTTGCTTTTTAATGTTAAAGACTATTCCTCAAAAAACGCAAAAAATTGGTATCAGTGCATTCAGATGTGCAAGTAGAAAGAAATTTTGAAGAACCCAATCGGACTCATTTGGTTGGAATTTAGGTTTGCTCAGTATTGTAGGAAATGGTCGGGAAAAAATGCATGCACCTTTCTACTCAATATCTATATCCAAAACTGATTAATATTTAAAGAAATTTGTTTTTTAAGAGAAAAAATTTTGAAAAAATACAATTCTTTAAAGACGTTCTTGGTTTGATGCTTCTTGACTAATTTAAAACTGTAAAAATATTCAACATTCGTTTTGGTTTGCTGTTTTATTGACATTTTTTTCGCTTACATCAACTTTTCAATTTTTAACCTAAGTCTGCAATTTTTACACATACAATCGCTCAACAAACACCAAAAACCGCTCAATATTGAAGAGCTTTTGGTGGAACTTTTTTTTACATATTGTTTTCTGAAATTAAATTAAATCTATATTGATATAAAGTAAGAATTTTATTACAAAATCGTAAAATCAATATTTATTTGTTTAGAAATAATTTGAAACCTTTACGCAATCAAAAATTTAACCCGGCCATGAATTGTTTCTCTCACTAAACTTACCCATCAAGCTATATTTGGAATTTCTACGCGCGAGGAATGAAAAAAAACGAACGGTGGTCCCAAGGTAGGAATTTACCAATTTGCCGGCCTAATAATTAAATTAAATTATATTATATTTGATGTACCTAATAACCGATTTATTATGTTTAAAGATTGTTACAACAATTCTCTTTTATATTGGCAGCGATGAATTTAGTAGCAAATAGGCACTTGAAAATGCGAATTCTAATAATAAAAGCAATATTCTAGCATACCTAGTTGGAGATATATAAAAAAGAGATTTCAAAATCATAGAAGAACAAACGCTCGACTCCTTCGAGAGATGAAACAAATGATGAAAATGTGCGCGCCATGAGCTTTATTGTTAAGTGTCCTTCTTTACTACTCCATTCTCTTTGAAGCTGCGAATATAATTTATTTATATATTTATGCGCTTTATTTCAACAATATCCTCATCTGCGCTAAAATGTAACACGTACTTGCTGCTGCTACTATACCAACGTGTGACGACGTAAACATCATTTGCAATAGGAAAAACTTCTAGCTTAATTAATCTGCGTGACAAACAAACTAGGTGACTGACTCTCAACTCGCACAAAAAGTACTTTTCTATTAAAAACAAATTTAATATACATCAAATCAACATTTATGCAATATTTAAAGTATTAGAATACTCATTTTCAAAAGCTTTACTTTTAAAAAATGAAGAAATTCCAAGTTTTCCATGACTTTGGGTACAATTTGGGAATTATAAAAATTCCATAAAAGTTTCTTATGCGAATTTGAATAAAATTGCCCCAAAAAAGTCTAATTTCGCAATGTAAGACGTTTCATAGAGTAAATAATTGTAGAAAATCCACAGATCAGCAAGAATCGAAACCAAATTCAAAATGTTTGTATAATCTCTGCAAAATATACCTCAATAGGTATAGTCATTCTATAGACGCACCCCTCAGGCTAGAATGAACTAACATATGTAGATTAACCAATATTTCTGCATCTAATAATATTTCAAAGCCTAAAAAAAAAACTATTGCCATGAAAATTAAAAGAAATGCGAATCTAGAAGTGTTTTCAAAGTTATGACGCAGAATGATTTCTAGGCAAAATAGAGTTTAACAAAAGAATTGGCAGAGTCATGTTGGAAGCCAGCCTGACGTTTTGATAATGAAATTTTGCATAAAAATGCGAGTAAAGCGTACACACTATTCGAAGATTCTCTCGAAGGAATTGCGACCCTTAGTATACACGATTTCCCTTCTACAATAATCATCATCGTCATAATGATAATAAAAGGGAACGGCAGCCGGCGAGAAGGAGGGTCACACACAAACAGAGTTATGAGAACTTTCTTGAGGGCACATGAAAGACCCAATTTGTACACATACAACTCTCTGATTTCTATCAACCTCCACAACCGAAACTTTTTATTCTAATTAATTCAATTTCAAAAGTAAATAATATTAAATTACCTGCAGCGCTTAGAGGAAACGAAACCAGAAAAATTTGAACAAGCTAATTTATAGTTTGTCTATTGCTTGCATAAAATATTAATATACAAAAACAGTGCGAATCGGGCGACGGCGGTGGCGGCGCGCGTGTGCTCACATTTTTCTCGTGTTGCGTCCCGAAAGGAGAGATGGGGGGGTAATAAAAATTCAAATTTGCAAAATTTACATTTTAAATGCTTTTTCATACACAGTGGTCGCCTAGCGATGCGTAACTGAAAATTGACTGGTACTTTTCAACACATCATAAAGATGAATTCACACACATGCACGTACGCTGCCGCAACGAGCGAGCGAGTGAGCAGAGAAAAAAAAACGTAATAATAAAAATCATAGACCTGCATAGAAATTAATCCCCCAGTTTTGCGCTTTATTGGCACGCTGCATACAGCCACTGTGGTGCATGAAATCCATTCCCCCCATGACAATGTAGCCGTTCTGGTTTTTTTTGTCGCGGAACGAGAGCGAGTGTATTGTTGGCGATTTTTTTTCCTGCAGAAAGAATTATGATGTATGGAAAATAAAAACGAGAATTGAATTACCTTTTTTTTCTGTGCGCCGATGTGCGTTTTACCTCGATCACGTAACAACATACGTGAATTGACATTCTTTTTTACTTAATTTTTATTGTTCGTACCGTTGCAAGAAAACACGAACCGAACAAAAGTAACAATTTTGCATTCGAATAAAAATTGATCAATTAATTCCGACGAATGAATACAAAATAGAGAATATTTCGCAATTTTACGTTTTGTTAATCTATTTACCGATTATTGGGATGTTTAGAAAGTGACACAATTTTTGGATCTTCACAATTCACTAGAATCGAGTTTACTAAAAAGCAGACAAAGTATTTGCTATGAGCCTTCAATATTTGGGACACGTATCTAGATAAGTGATTGCAATATAACGGACTTTAACAATCAATAAGTCAAAAGACTAATTTATTTAGCGGTTATAAGAATGTTTAGGAAGTGACACAATTTTTGGATCTTCATAATTCATTAGGACATAGTTTACTAAAAGACAGGCAAAGTATTTGCCATATGAGCCTTCGATATTTGGAACACGTATCACGATCTAGATAAGTTCTTGCAATATAGCGGACCTTATACAATCATTAAGTCGAATAACTAATCTATTTACCGATTATTGGGATGTTTAGGAATTGACACAATTTTTGAATCTTCAGAATTCACTAGGACCGAGTTTCGAAAAAGGCAGGTAGAGTATTTGCTATGAGCCTTCGATATTTGGGACACAAATCACGATCTAAATAAATCGTTGCAATATATCGGACCATAAACAATCATGAGAAATTTAAAATTTTCTTAAACTTCTTATATTTCTAATGAACAGATGAAAGCTTCTGGACTTTTATTAAAATTTGTATAAAAATTAAGAAACTTGAAATTATTACTTCTATAATATAATATATAATATTCCATATTTCGGAATTTCCAACGAAAGTGTTTTGTTAAAATTTGAATTGCCTTCAGTTTCATTTAAAAATCACTATATTTTAAAGAAGTTCAAATTCGGTTACAATTCTCTTTTACAAAAAATTTATCGCTAATCAATTAAATTTATATGTTCTAAATAATAGAAGTTGCATTCATTAAAAAAAAATCTATTAACATAAGTACATGTATAGTTTTTAATTGATCGATTGTCACACACTAATGAAGCTATAATTAATATAAGTAGCCAAATTATAAATTTTCACTAAACATTTTTAAATACAATTCGATTGCATTTATAATGTTCTAAAACTGACATATAGCAAAAAATCGATTAATTTTACTTAAAACTTGCCAATGAGAGAAATTGAAAAATCTTGTTAAATTTCCGTTTTCAGATAAATATCGTTAACTTTTCTTAAAGAAAATAAGATTTTTAAGACGGCATTCGAAAAAAAACTCTATAGTTATTAAAAACACAATTTGCTTTTAAAATCATTTTGTAGTTCTAATTATTCTAGTTAATTATAGAAAATTTCGGTTAATCTCATTACGTAGTTTGTGTGTTTTGTTTAAAACTTCCACTATTCATCATTAACTAAACTATATACATTGATAAAAATGTTACATACGATAAGTCGACCGCAAAATGTACAATTGCGGCTCGCCAGGCCGATAATGCCTAATGCAAAATAGGCCGCTCCTCAATGTTCCTGTCAATTTCAATAAAACCATTATGGAGTTTACAATAATTGCATAATCAATCAAACAGGCAGCAACTACTAAAAACATAGCGTTAGAATTACCACCGGCTTCGGTAAACAAAGATTACCTAGTTACTACACAACCAATATATAAAAGTATGATGATAATAAAAGTAAGTGCGCCGGTTATAAAAATAAGTCGATCGATCGTTTTGTCGAACGCAATCGCCGAAATATTATTAAAAATGCATTAGTTAGACGAAAACTGCATTCACGGTTCGTAACTGTACAACAACTTTATGTGAAAATATTCAATATGTATTTACAATATATTTGCGAAACAGAGAAATAGTTTGATAAAATTAATCCCCCCGACAATGCGGCAACTTATTCGTTCGTGCTGCGCCTCAAATCGCATTTTAAACGGTCCAACAATTAATTCCACTTCAAATGCTAATTAGTGACAACACAATGTGGATACGGAAAAAAGCGCGCCGAAAATGTTACGCGATGGATGAAGAAGGCAGGCAGCGCGACCGCCGTCGCCGCCGCCACCGCCGCCCATTTGCCATGCATGCAAATCGATTTAATAATATAATATCAGAAAGTTAATGGGGAAGAAAGAGAGCGCTTTATTACGAACATTAATTTTTAAGTACAATTTCAGTCAGAATGAAGACACGGCCGATTGAATATTCAAGTATGCGAAACGTAACTTTTTTTGCTTGCTTTATAAAATATTGTATCTACAAGGCGCTTTTAATATTTTATAATGTAATCAAAATGTTGCCGTTTGAAACGTGTCACAAATTGAAGTAATTTGTCATTAAAAAAAAACATCAACAACCAAAAGTTTCAACAAGTTGTTTGATGACGGCATTAAAAATTTATATAGAAAATATGTTGTCGTCTACAAAATCGAAAATATCTGATGTTTTTAATTTGAATATTTTAGTGTTATGCATTTAATTTTATAGATAGACGTATCGATTTGCGTTCATAGTTAAATGTAAAGGAATCATGCAGTCCCTTTGTCCCAAAATATGCCATACATTATACAAGTTTTGTGTTTGCGTCAAAATATGGAATACATTTTCAAAAAAGGACTATTATTGATTTTAAATCTTTATAAAAATCATAAAATAAAGTAAACAAAAATATTCTGTTGTAGATATTTAAATATTTTAAAATACTATCTACTATCTAAGATTTTTGAATACAGCTTTTGTTTAAAATCCGGCTTCTTGTGAAAACATTTCACGAAAAAGTAAAGTGCGAAGTTTCCTCAAGTATTTTGCAACAAAAAGCGAAAAGTTGGTGCAAATATAATGGTCGTTTTTTATATTCGTTGCTAATTATGTGCTTTGTTAACTTTGTTAAGAAAAATCATCGAATTTTTGTAAACATTTTCAGAAGAGAGTAAAACGGCATTCATTTTCAAAGCTGTTCGAATGAAAGGCTTGAAATTTTAAACAGATTTTTAGAAAATTATTAGATTTCTTTAAGCAAAAGTACAGAAACTTACGAAAAAAATCATAATTATTTTTTTGTGTCAATGTTGCAGTTTTAATTTTAATTTTTCTCAGAAAACTAATCAAATTAAAGCTTCTTCATAAAACTTACTAATATGACTACTTAGAGTATATATTACAATAAATAAAATTAGTGCCACTATTGTATTTATATTCCTAATCAAAATAGATAATTACATCGACAAATTGCAATAATTCTCAACCACTGCATCATTTCACTATGAGAAATTAAAATTACCAAAGAAAAAAGATTATTAAAAGTGTGTCATGACAAAAAAGCTAATAATCATCGATGTAATCAGTGCAGAAATTGTCTATTTATGGCACGACATACTGGGAAACTGCTGAGCGACTAGCATAATTTCCAATTTTGCACACATAAAATTGTGTCCAACTATAAATGACTAACAATAATAACTAGAGTTGAGAGGCCAAGAATTAGAATTGTCGGCAATGCACTTAAATATAAACCAAAAATACAATTTACATCCACGTATTTGTTTTTCGGATTCTAGACATGCTAACAAATATCAACCTAATCGTAATTGTATTTATAATGACGATGGACAACTACAGAACTTAAAAAGACCATATAAATCCACTTATTTACTTTTCAATACTCTTATTCGGAAAAGTACCACTTTTAAAAGAAGAATACATTTTTAAGAATACATTGTAGTCACATTGTATAAACTAATACATTTATAAATAATCAATTTGATTCGCCTTAATTTATTACAAATTAGACATAAAAAGCATCTTTGATGATTGAAAACCATATAAAATCGCGAAATTTACGTGATGATTTACTTACATAAGAAACAAGATAATAAAAATTGTTAGTTTTACTTTTTTATCAATACGCTATTTTTAGTGCTGCACAGATTTGCGCGATAAATTGCGAAGAAAACTGGCCGTGCATAATCTCAATGTATTTACATGTTGCGAATCAATGCGAATCGTTGTTCGTCGTCGCATAAATTTGAAAAGAACGATGTAATAGTGTGTGTTGAAATGTCGGCGGCGAGTGGAGGAGAAACAATGGGGCGTCGTCATCGTCGTCGTCGTTCGAACGTTTTATCGGGCGATGTTAGCTCGCACACAACATATTAAATAACAGAACTAATCGATTAATAGAAAATGCTCTTCCCGAAACGTCACTGACAGCGATAAAAACTTGAACTTTGTGGAAAGTGATATATAGAATTTCGTAACGCTTTCAACAATTCTCAGTCAAAATGCAATAAATATTTATTCTATGAAAGCAACCGAGCTATTTATTTATTTACACACTTACACACTTTTCAATAGCCATCGCGCTCGTTCCATTAATATTAATAGATTAAAACCGTACGAAAATAAGCAATAATTATTTGTAGCGCACAACTTATCTGCTTGTAACCACTTAGGAAACATTTTCGAAAATATATCAATCATTGTGCCCGAAAATAAAAGCGTATCTATTAAAAATAAACTAACAACATTGTAACAGGAAAATCTAGCGCTTGTGTTTAGACGACGAACGGCGATGTATACGAAACATATTTCGGGTACCGCCACCGCACACGAGCTAAAAATTGCAAATTACTTTCGCTCGATTCGCGAATATGGAGCACAGCGCGTCGCAGCAGCTCAAATCAAATCACATTTGACAGGAAACTTGTTGACACTCTTTACTATTAATAAATCACCGCGCGATGAATTATAAAAGTTGCGTAATGTCGCCCCGCGCCGTATAAATGCCTAATGAATAATTAAAATTTCAAACGTTTATTTTTTTCCCCACATCCACTCACTCTAGCTCGGCTCATCGACGACGATTTATTTGCTATGAATGAAATGATAAATAATCGAGGGGGCGAGGAATAACGCGCGCGTAAAATATTGATGGCGAAATTCAATTTCTAATACACACCACCACCCCGTCAAGAATTCTCATCTATCTGTGCTGCACACCGAGATCGAGCTTTATTAATTAATCGCACCGAGACGTATACACATCTGATGCCGTGTGTGTGCGCGCGGGGGAAAGTAAAAATGGCAGCAGCGAAGACATTTGTCATAAATTTTAATTTCCGTGTATATGTATAGGTATATTACAACTTTGATATTTATTGCAATAAAAAAGCGTGCAAAAATTAATAGCAAAAGGCTTTATTGTTACGGTGACCATATTTCCTAATGAAAAATAATGGACAACTTCAAAATTCAAATTCAACATAACAAAATTTAAGGCGACTAAGTTAATGGTATTTTTCAGAGAAATTCGCTAATGCTCCATTAACTTAATGATAATTTTAAACTTTTCGATTTCATAATCAATTTACTTCCGTCATTAATTAATTCTCCCATTAGTGAGGTTGCCAATGTTGTATTACTAAATATTCTTGACATTTCAACCAAAAAAATAAGGTTGGCAATGCTTTATTCCTATATGTTCCTGATATTTTCACCAAAAAACAAGATTGGCAGTACTGTATACAATTGTCGTTACTAACCTATATCAAATGACACTAATTCACCCATTAAAACTCGACATTGTTTATAATATAATAATTAATACAAACTAAAAGGCAAGGATTTTAAATAAAGGACTGGTCCACTAAAAAAAAGAAGTATGATCGACGTAATTACTGTGCCTTTATCCGAAAAAAAAATCAAATGCTGCGCGCACACAGACAATTAGGCCTCCGCGCCGATTTTGAAAAATAAACATCTCAACGCCGTTCATTAAAAATAGACGCGTAGAGAAGAGGCGCGCATATATTTAGAATACGCGCACCGAAAAGCAATTTTCGTTGACGAGAGTCATAAATTATATACAAATTGCTTTTTTTTTGTTTTGCTGCTGCTGCGTGGTGTAGATGTGTATGTACGTACGTACACAGTGTGAGGGCAGCGATAGATTTTACCATTCCGTGCGAAATGCAGCAAGCAACAATCTATACGTTTCTATTCAAATTGCATTAGTTTCGCATAAAAGTGCGGATTAATTTACCGATAATAACAAAGTAATTAATGAAGCGTGAAAATTGATTAACTTCAGCTGATGGGTATCAATTCGTGCATACATAAAATGGTACATCTTTATTAGATTAAAATTAATGAGCTATTTTCGTAATTTCGCACGAGCCGGGCGCACTAGTACGTGCGGTACTATTTTTATTATTAATTCAATTAGATACGATTCGAATCGCAATTTCATTATGAATTTATTGCAAAACTATAATACTAATTTAATTTTTTTAAATACATAAAAAAGGATAGTTTGCCTGTTGAATGTGTTTTCTGAGAAATTTTCTTCACAATTGATCGATTGTTTTTGTTCATTTCTCTATTAAAATTACAATTATCATTGATTTCATTAAAAGATCACATATTTTCTTTGAAATGAAGGAACAAACAACGTCTGTAATTAAAGTCTACTGCTCAATTTGCTTCCATTTTTCTAGAGACATCTAATTCTGGGAATTTATTATTTTTCTATATTTAGCAATGAAAATTTTTTCTTTAGAACTTCTCAATTCAAATCCATGTAATGACTTTTAGTTGTTAGTATGTTCGTCTTTAGAAACACTAGAAACAAATTAAATTTTTGAAGGGTTACTATTCTTTTATTTGGTTCATTTGGTCATCTTTCATTCTTTGAGTGTTGGTTAATCTTAATTTGGAATTTATGAATGTTTGTATAAAATTAACTTAATTTTCTAAATTTCGTTTGAATAAGTATTTTTTAAAGATTCAGCAAGAGTTTACAAAAATATCACTAAAATGTCTACTTCAACTTTTCTGAAACCGTACGCATATTTCACACTATTATATAATTTATTTTTTGAGCGCCAATTTGAATAAATAGGAGCGATTGCGATTAATTAATTGTAGATGGTGGCATAGAGATATGGAAAACGTTTCAATTAAAATGCATTTTGATTAATCATCAAACTCCCGAGCAACTATCAGAATTAAATGGAAAAAATTAATCAAGTCGTTTTATGAAATAATTAATAATGTGAACTGAAAAATAAATGCGCAATCACCGACGAAACATACAATTGCATCCAATTTAAAAACACATACTGACTGATTATTTATTAAACAATTGTAAATGAAATTCAATAAGTTTGATAAGTTTTTTTTAAATGCATTACGTACATGATTAACATAATCAAAAGTCAATTAATAAATACCGTTTTTATGATTATTGTTTGTTGCTATTACATCACAATCTAGTTATAAATTTCTTTATATGCAATTACCATAAATAAACCTATTTTTTGCGTGCTTTGTTTTGTATCATTGCATTCTCGTTAAGACGAATTTGTGCAAATTACTTAACGGATAACTGATTCTAATTGAAAGAAAAAGAAGCGTGAAAATGACTTCAAGTTATAACATAATTTAGATAACTGCATGAAAATAATACATATAAACAATATTTTTGCATAAAATTGATTATTTTCTTCAGTTTGCAAACGAGCATTTATATACCCGGCATCATACACGACAAATAACACTTGGAATAACTACTTGGCTAGTCAATTAATGTGTCACTAGTTTTGCGTATCACAAAATAAAGAAATTGAGTAAATAACTACTTGTACTATAGAAAATTACTTTTCTACAAGTTAGTAGTAGTGTAATTGCATGCCATGCGGCTTGAACGTAAAAAAATGTGTCAAAGTTATGTATAGGTCAATGTGAATTGAAAATCTGATTTTATGTTTATTGTATTATTTGATGACAGATCAAGGAAATGAATCTAGGGGCGTTAGAAGATCGAAAAATGGCAATACTATTGATACATTTCTATGTTAAAAGTAAATTAAAAAAGATAAACATGTAGTGCAAAATTACTTTATGAATTCTTTATTTGGCATTAAAACTGTAACCCACATTACTGACATTATCGCCGATAAAATTAGTCCGACAAATAAATTCATTTTAATTACTTGTTTAAATAATCTAACAATGCGTGTGCCAAAATATAAGTGCACGAAATTGGAAAACTCGGAAATTTTTTACTACAAAATACACTGTTTCTTACGATAAACTGTTAGTTTTGCCCCTAGTGTATAAATAACAATTTTAGTGCCATGTATGAAACATACTGTCCTACACCAAAAATTATTTTAGCTAATTAGTGAATGATGTTTTAGCAGATAATTCAAACAAATTATTTCACTCAATTCGAATAAACAAAAAACTCAAAAAAGGAATTTATCTCGAAAAGTAGTGAAATAATAATAAAATTAGAAATGTTTGTATGTGGCATAATTTATAAATGAACCGAATTATCACAAATAAGTTTGCATATCAGTTGGATGTCGCCCACAATAACAGTATGCCGCTATGACCTTTAAAACCATAGCGAAAATGAATAAGTTTATAATAAATAGAATGAAATTTCGTATATGAAATTATCTAGAATTTAAATAACTTTGTTGTTTGAATAAATTGAATTGCATGATAGCGCAACCAACCCATAACAGAACAAATCAATTAACTAATTAATTATCAGACACTTGGAAAAGATTATAAACACAAGTAGCTGTTTGGAATTGAATAAAAACATAAATTAATTAATAATTATCGTCGAATAAAGATAACATTAAACAAGTTCATTCAGCGAAAACTTCTTCGAAGTGATAAAAAATGCGCTGCTATTTTTCAATTAATCGAAATGGAGAATTGCTGGCGTTTCGATAAAAAAAATATTGTTTGCCACAACATTTGAAACAATACCCTGAGTAATGTAAACAATTTTTATGGTATGGAATGCAAGTTACATGGCCAAAAGAAGCATTAATAAACTATTGTTCGTATTTTACATAGTTTGAACGCATATTCGCTGTTGTGTATATTTTCTACAGATAAATAAAACTGTTGTGATTAATAATGGAATGAAACGAAATCGTTCGCCTTGGCAAAGTGAGATTAAGATACTGAAAAAGGTAAAGTTTTAATGGAAATATGCATTTTTTAGCATGGAATTGATTTCCCAAATGTCAAAATGTTCAGTTAATGTAATTTAAGCTATATAATAAATCATTGAAAAGTTTAATTTACATATCCAATATAAAAGTGAACGTGATACTCGATTATAAAATCATAACAATTGTATATAGTATAGGATTTGTGTTGTCTAGAAATTGCAAATCGCAAAAACAACATTAAATATTGAATTATAGAATTATGAAAAAGAGGTGGATTATTTGCAAAAATATTCTATATGTGTAGGTAATACATATTGTTTTTAATCATCGTAATACACACACACACATACACAATATACAAAACATTCATACTCCGAATTAAATTAGCAGATAATTTATTTATAGTATGGAAAGTGATATGCGACATTTACAAGCCCCCATACAATAATATTCCACCCCTCAAATAGACATTCATATTTTATTGATTTCATAAAAGAATGATGATGTTGAATCGATTAATCCAATCCGCATTAAACCGAGAACAGAAATGACAATGGAATGTTATGCAATCGTAAATATAATATTATTTAGCGTTAAATGCATCGAAAGATTTGCATACATTTCGCCGCTAGAACATCGTTCTGCTTGTTTTCGTTTTTCGCAGATTTGTTATTTATTCCATTTTCTATCAATAAATAGTTTAAATTGAAAAGCGCAATAAATGGATTGCCGCTCCAGCTCTAAAACTAAGCCAAACAATTTGCTTTTTACATTTTCATTAAAATCCCATCCATTAAAACACATTTGCAGATTACATTAATATTGACAACCAACTATGCATTGTGTTTATTTAGTTGTCCGTAACACATACGAGAGGAGAAGAGGACAAACAACATACATTAACAACAACAATGTATAGTTGGTTGCATACCGTTAATGCAAAATAAAAAAACAACAATTTCATCTTAATAATCCATTAGTGAACGTTTTAATAATTGATAGGAACGCATTTATATTCCAATTCCATTTTGTGTCATAAATTGCTTAAATGATTTATGCGTTCGGTTCAATCAATTTTCGAAATGTTGTAATTGAATGATTGAATGTAACTGAATCTCGCTGTTGTTTCATTAACGTTCTTGCTTAAATGAATTATGAAAAATATATAACTTACCCAATCATTATTTGCTGACCAAGGCCCAGCAGTGATCTTTCTCTATGTTTATTATTTTCTTTACTATTATTTTTTCAGATAAAATAACACAAGCAGCAACAAAGACTGAAAAGACAGACACACGATAAGCTATTAAAACGAAACAAAATGAATAAAAAACGACGTTTGCGTGTGGAGGAAAAAACCGTTCAATTATGCTATTTTATATTCTACGTTTTTTTTAATTAATAAACAAAACACGGCGAGTTAACAAGTGGTTTGTTAAAGATGGCGATGTCAAAAAACGTCAAGCAAAAACACAATTCGATTTTTTTATTTGTTTATCTTAGATTTTACGATATAACACAACACAAAATTTACCGGAAATAAGTATACAGATATAAAAAATACTATATGAATACTGATTAGTGGAATAATTGGTCCGATTTTACTTAGAAATCACATTTGGTCCGCTGTAAAAATTCGTCTGTCAGATTCGCGTGCTCGAAGGGTGTGCATACCAAAATCGATAACGAAGATTCCTACACTACGCAAATTATGTCAATACACAGTCTCGCTCAATTCACTTTATTGTATGTTCAATCACGTTACTAATTTAACAATTTATTTATTAAAACAAACATTAAAATAATGAAAATTTCTAAACATATAAGGACGCTATCTAGCGGAACATTAAGTAAACTTATGAAAACGATGTGAATCCAGTAGATGTCATGTTAGTGAGATTGTTTAAAATGTTGCTTACTCAATGTAACAATGTATTTTCTACCTGTCACAATAACATCAATACATCAATTAATTTTACGTAACAGCCAAAAAACGTATGCTAGTTATATATATGTTAAATGAGATTATTCATTACTATACATCCATCTCCACCAAGCTACTTTCATTCGGTCCCAAACATTTTCAAAACTATAAAACAAATCAATGAAGAAAAGGTAAATTTGATGTAGTTATTTCAAAATCATACCTATCCATAGCCGGTCGGACGTCAAGTAAAGCAAACCTAAATTTCTTATCAATCGAACCACCATCATAATAGTCAATCACATATCTAACTTCCTTGCCGCAACGATCAATAATCCAATCGTGACGATCAAACGGTAATTCATAACCCATTAATTGTCTCATCCTTGCTCTAGGGCTGTAATCTGACGCTTTACCCGCAAAACTCTTCAATCTAAAATCAAATGATCAATAATGAAATCTAAAGCGCTGCAATTATATTACTTTGGCGCACAGCATTCGTTTGCATGTAGCGCTTCCCATTTTAATACTTCTTGCCATGCTTGTTCATTATTCGCGTTATGTATTTTAATGATTGCTGCCATATCTTCCTGCTTTACATCGTCTTCTTTCCATCGCCAACCCTTTCTTAACATTGCATTCCAAAACATCTAAATAATAGTAAACATTATATAATACATTAGCATGAAAGTATAAAGTTCAACATGAATAATTTTTACTAACAATAACAAAAACAAATTCTAAATTTTGACTATTTAGCAATATTTTAATTACTTTCAAATTCAGTTATTTCTATTATAAAGAGTATTTCCATGTAATTTGATGCATTTATACCTTTTGCTAGGTTTTCATTATTTGCCCAATTAAACGAAGCTTTTACTACAATATTGAGTTTAGATATTTCACATTTGCCTCATATTTGATAAATACTTTTTGATCTCGATTAGTTTTCTGTGTAAAAAGTAATTATATATTACTTGATAAGAAAATGTTTAAGGTTTCCCGAAATTTTTAAGCTTATTTCTCATTGAAAAGAAATTTCTGAATGATATAATTGTAAAATTGTGTCTATCCTCTTATATTAAAACGTACAATTTTTTCCCTAAAATTAAACAGAATACTTGAGATGGTTGACTTATATTCGAGCAAATACTGTATTTTTCTACATTGTATAACTAATGTTGGCAAAAACAATATAGATAACTAACAAATTACTCTAACTCTAAAATACTAAATCAATTGTACTTTTGACCCTATTTCATTTCTTGCTAGGTAATATAAATAGTAACGCTTAAAATGTTTAGCATGGCAATTAACAGTAGTTTCAACAAATTTAAGCAAGAATTCAATACAAATTCCATTGATAAAGTTGATGTAGAGTGTATTGCAACACAAGAATAACGTACTTGTTGGCTGGGATAAACCCAGAATGGACTTTCTCCATCTTTAACAAAGAATTTTGGAATGGACGAAGTTTGGCGCTCAGTCGGTAAAGGAAATGGTTGTCCAGGAGATGGATTTTGATTTCCTGCTGGCATCTAAAATTAACTCAGAGCTAGAACATTGTACTCAAGTTCGTATATCAAATTACCATATTTAACGGATTGATATCGCCTCCTACAGGACATTCCGATGTTGATGATTTTACCTCTTGTTTCACAGACTTGTGCATAGGACATTCCGGCGGAATTTCACCTTGGTAATTTTTCGATAGTGCTTCATGATTTTCCGGCAATCCTTTCGAATTTGGATACACAATTTGAGTGGCCGCAATTTCTGCTGCTGATACCGTATTACCCATTGTGAATTTGCAATTTACTTAACTGTAGAATATCTAAAAAAGAGGTATGGATCTTGTTTTATTTTTAGGTTATGTCAGTGTTTATTATGTAATCATACATACTTAGAGGAAGAATTGAATGAAAATTGAATATTATTGTAATTAAATGATCAAAAGGGTACAATAAAGCAAAATATTAATTTATATTGTAACTTGTTACCTTATTTAATGCAGCGTACACGTTACTTGGATATTTAAATTATATTGAGCATTATGAAAGTTGAGCTATGCAACCATAGTTGCAAAGAGGAATATTGTACATCAATGTTGCGAATCTAGAAAATTCCATAAATTCGAACAATTTTTGTAGATAACACTTTAAGCACTCATACAATTTATTCACATACATTATAAACAATTTTTTATAAAAAGATTATCTAATAACATTCTCTTATTCATGTAATTAAAAATCTCAAAGATTTGAGAACGCGAAACGTAACGCGGAAGTTCGTAAAAAGTTCACGTTTTAGTTATTAAATTCAAGTTATTCAATAAAAATTTAATAAGGCAGAAAAAAATGTTGAATTTCTTAATTTAAAAATTATTATTAGAAGCTCGTCTGTGCCACGACTTCTGCCAAACACGACTTAATAAAATGACAATTACATTATATTAAGTAAAAGCTTACAACGAAACGAAAAATGCTTTATGCAATCTTCTGATTGAATGAATAACTAGCATTGTTTAAATAAAATTACAATATACAATTATCTGATATTAAAAAATAATTTATAAATGCTATTAATTAAAATTCTTTGTTGTATAAATTCTATATACAAGTAAAGAATATTTGGCGTAAGTATTCTTGATGGTCTTAATGAAAGCTAATTATAATTTACTATGTATTTACTTTGATATTATCCACATACTTAAATTTTTAAGTATTTCTAATGATTTTGCTTTTTATAATTTCTATTTGAAAATGTGTTACGTACTCGTAACGATAGCCACTCAAAAATAAATTTCCAATCACGCATTTTTAAATTAGATATAAGTGAAACAATTTCACAAATAAATGTATGCCATATATGAATTTCAATCATTTCAGAAACAAAACATACTGAACATAATAGAAAATATTTAAAAAAATGATTAAATTATAATATAAATAAATAAATCCATAGTTTTCTGACACTACAATTCTTAGTTTCCTTATTATATCTTAGAGAATGTTACGTTTAGGTTTAGTACTGTTTCAGTTGCCATGAAAACGTTGTAAATATAGTTGTCATAATATAGACTCGGAGATCACAGGGTGGTATTTTAGTGCGTTCAATTTACTTTGAATTAAACTCAAAAGAGTTTAATGAAACAACTTGTTTTAAAAAATGTATATCAAACATTTAGTGACAAGAGTTTGGATAAATCAAATTAAAAAATTCTTCAAAAAAAATAAAAAAGTAGGTATGTCGAATTATCTAAGAATTTTTTGAGAGAAAAATAATTTGTCCATTCGGTATAACGCATTGCAAATTTCATGCGCATTTACGTTTAGATGTGCTCTATAAAGCGTATGAAGGAAGTGTGAGAAACCCTTATTATTTAAAATACCAATTTTATTCTAAAAGCAAAGAAATGTTACTTAAATAGATATATAAATAAAAAACACACATAGCTTGCTATAAACTCACTTTTTGTTTGTGAAAAAAGAACCTTTTTAATGCTATAATTGAGATGTAAAAAATGCCAACCAATTTTGGCATAAATATGCAGTGGCATTGCAATTTTTAGCAACAATTAAATGATATTATTTAAAACTTATTAGAGAAGTTTATGAAACAATACAAATTCTAAGAAACTGGAACAAAAGAACGTTTGAGAGAGTCGTCTTAAGTGTCAAAAGACGTTCTTATAGATTAAGTGAAGTTTTCTATTTTTACTTTCGGAATTACGGAAAAATTGCAAGAAAATCACTCACTTTTAATTGGGCAAACTATCGATGCCTTTAACTCAAACTTTTTCCATGCCTGTCAATAGTCGAGTATCTTCTATCTGTAGAAAGCACATGCAGTCAAACATCTTGAGATAAACAATTCGCAAAGCGACGAACGCTCCGCAAGACAGATGTTTTCGCTAGTTTGTGACATAATGTTTATCATCAGCCTAACATCACAAGATTATTTTACATTCCTAAGTATATTTAATTAATGTAGGTAGAGATGCAATTATATAGTCGACGAAAAGTAATTCTAAGGCTGACTCTTTTTTAAGTAATTTGTATAAAAACGTATACTCTGATATTTTTTCTTTTTTTAACCTGTACAAGTACCTATACAAATTATCTAGTCTATGTTTATGGCCCTAGTTGTTAGTGGATGAAAAGTGACTTTTTTAGGCCATAAAATAAGGATATTTTTTTGACATTTTTTTTTTTTAACTTATATTTACAGCAATACTTATATCTTACAAAAACGAATAACTCATTTTTATGAACCGAGCTGCAAGAGTTACTTTTTTACTTATTGCGTCCCCATTCACACACCAATGACAATTTCTATCATAAACTAATCGAACATATGCAATGAAGTTGAAACATTTTGTAACGATTGATCGATGCTACTATAACAATTCAGATTTTCAATCTAGTTCATGTTTTTATATCTTACACATGCTGAAAATCAAAGTGTTATGTTTGTTGGTATGGCAAAAGAAAGTTTATTATGTAGCGATATGAATCAGACAATAAAAAATCCTTGCTGAAAATAATGCAATTAAATTATCCTATAATAATAATTTCCATTACGTTATTAAAGTGGCGTTCAATTGCTAATCATTAGTCATCATTGGGTGGTTAATTGCATTCCATAAATAAACATAATTTTTCCAAAACGGTATTGCAACAATAATAAATTTCATTCGACATTGCACACACATATTAACGAAACAAAAAAAGCGTTTTACAGTTTTATTGTTGAAATGCAAATTGTGTAGGCGGGCACAAAAATATCTTTATTGCATTTATGTTTTGCACGGATATTGTTTTGCTACCTACAATTGAATTGAATATTGAAAAGAATCAAGTTT
Source organism: Adinopsis sp. GC000173 (assembly GCA_030264715.1). Classification (NCBI taxonomy): domain Eukaryota; kingdom Metazoa; phylum Arthropoda; class Insecta; order Coleoptera; family Staphylinidae; genus Adinopsis; species Adinopsis sp. GC000173. Next base: position 2,556 of record JARJDW010006840.1, on the reverse strand, counting down.
TAAGGTATGGCGTTTTGTGATGTAAGAAATGGACTTTTTATGCACTTAGGCGATGAAACTAAAATTTCCCTACTATTCCCAAATAACGCACACGCTCGTTGTATTTTTTCTTCGTCTATTTTATTCGAGCTGTAAACATTTTGTTAGATCGGTTGAAATAAAACGCCTACGATTGAGTGCAAATTATTTTTCATAAGTTTCAAGAACAACGAAATCGTGACTTCATGGTGATTTACAAAGCAGTATGGAATTTATAATTTTTTTCTTCATCTTCATTCTTCGCACTGTCTTCTCGTTTTTCCATTCTTGCTGCGCGCGGAGCTTTTAAAAGGTTGGTTGCTCTTTGTGCCATCATTGTTTCAAAATTCTGACATTTCGCATTTGCAATAATACGAAATTAGATTATAAGCGTACATTGCCTACATTCTTCGGATTTAAAAATTATGCTTATTGTGTTTGTTATTATCGTACTCCTGTATATATGCATTGAGGATGCATTGTAATAACAATAATAATATCTAATATAATAATAATAAATGTTTTGTTTGGATTGAGCGAAATGACATTCAATCGCATATTACAATAAGTCACCTTAGCGTAAGAAGCTAAGGCGACAGATATAAATAATTGCATCATTAAAATAACTTTAAAAATGTGTAATGTACTTTGAACTAAATGTCAACTAAGGACAACGCTTGCATAATTACAATAATAGTTGATAAATTTTTACTGCATGATTAATTATAAAATAACCTACACAATCATAAAGCAGTTTTCTTTCATACAATACAAAAGCGCTATTAAATAAGAATATAAAAAATCATTAATTAATAGAAATGAGACAATTCGGAGTAAGATAGGATTCAATTTCATTTCGGATGATTAATGAAATGCGCACATAAATGGTTTATGCAATTAGCCGCTAGAACACAAATCAACAAAAACAAAATTAACATTTTTTTGTAATAACGACGTGTACAATTTTGTAATAAGCAATGCATTTTTTAGTTAATTTAAATTTTAAGGTCAGCTCGTAAAAATTGTATCGAAATGCTATTGCTGCTGAGAGAGTCGTGAAAAAGTATACAGCGTAGTAGAAACATCTAACTAATGGCACATTTTACGATTTTGTAAATATTTTATTGATTGGTTAGCTATCGCATTGTGATATTTAAAACGTTTCCTTATTTGCATTAATATCTATATAAATATGTTATAAAATTTATTTTGTACGCATTGCAATTACGCGTAGGTAAGTGTTATAAAGTGCGATCAATAATAATTCCTACTGTAAAGTTGAATTTGCATAGAATAGATATTGAAATTTAGTAGTCATTTTAGGTAGGCATTATTTTGAAATAAGTTTTAGAATTAGTATTGTCCTTCTACATGTACTTAGATTATCATTTTTAAAGTTGCTGAAAATATGAGGATTTTGTTTAAATAGGCTTTGTACTAAGAAAACGATCAGTAACAGTTGTTGATATGTTAGCAGAACAGTAAACATCGATTCTACAAACCGAGAGGACGTTTAATTACATTTAATTAGTCTCTGAATTGTTAAATATATACGTTGTATATGTAAACCAACCAATAGTTCGTTTAATTGTGTATCAAAACAATATTTCGAACAGTCAAAACACAAAACAAGTGTTTCAACAAATGTCATCTTGTCAATGTGATCAGAACAGAACATAAAAGAAAAGTATATTTCAAACGAAATAAAATATGATACACTAAATTTTTAAAATTATGATTTAAGAGTTATATACAAGATTCATATCTTTAATTCAAAATAAACGTTTCTGCAAAATTTTAACTTGTTAAATAGTGTTTCACATATATACGATTTTATACCTGTAAATATCTGCTTAAATAATTGAACTCACCTATAATTTCGGGGATTAAAACAATCTTTTTGTCAAAAAAGTATGGAATTAGTGATTATTTTTAATTAAATTGTACTAGAAATATATTGGTGCCTTCTGCTCTAAGTGAAATGTTTTATAATTAGCATTAAACTCAACGGTAATAGTTATTTATGTATTTAAGGCAAATGTAATGCATTATTGTTAGCGGGTGCGCAAAAGCTATAATGACACTTTTCGCTCAAGTGCAACAAGCCTTCTTTTTGCCAGATTGCAGAAACACAATTTTTAACTTGATAGAATGACAATAATACAATAAAAAGAATTTTAAGTAATGTTTCCACTTTTATAAATATTTTTATTAGACACTTTTGTACGTGTAAAATCTGTTTTCTTAAACATAAAATTTCTAGCAGCTGAATTGACTTAGATATTAATATAATATTTCAATAATACGCATAAGTATATTTTATTAAAACGAATTCAATAGAAAGTATCGTGTAGTAATATGAAATAATATGATAAATGTTCGGCTACTGAAGAAGATATGTTGTTAAATTACGAAATTATCAATTTTAAACGACGTGCTGTTTAGTTAGTTGCTGTGTTTGATTAATATTGATTTGTCATTGACATTTATGGATGTTTTCTATGTAAATTCCATAATATAAACTACATGTAGTCTATT